>SNQJ01S0031670.1:123297-134997 GCA_010110895.2 Picea sitchensis
TGTGCCCATATCACAATACATGTTCTTTATCCTCTACACAGACTAGTGTGACCACGATACAATTTGTCTTGTACTTGAGATATGATATGTACACCAAAGATACTGCAAAATTATATTTCCATGTCTAGAAGCATATCTGGATAATTTACCATAGAAAACCAAAATCATTTAGCTATGGCCATGCAATTTCTTAATATTTTGTGACATGTAATATATTTTGGGCAGGGAAAAACTTTATATATTTACAACCATGGATGAAGAGAAGCAAAGGTTCATGTTTCTGACTATATTTTATTCTATTCTTTGATTCTCATTTAATGTATGTACATATTACTTGTTCTTCGGTGCATACCAACTTCCATTCATGTTCATTGTATTTTGTGTATTCCCACATTCAAACAAATAGAATAGTTGGAGAAAATGACGGAGTCTTGACTGCAACGATGGAAGAGGAGATACAAAGGTACATGTTTGTACTATTATTTCATATTCTATTGTTTTGTATTTCATTTATTGTCTGTATATGTGTTCACCTAGTTTATTGTATGTAGACATTGCATACCTTCCTACATAATAACTTATCTTCATTACATGTCTTCCTGCATACTAACTTCCTTCATGCCCATTGTATTTTTCTTACATTGCTACATTTAAACAAACAAAGTGGCTGGAGAGGATGATGGACTCTTTGGCGCGAATGTAGAGAGGAGTTACAGAGGTGCATACCTGTACTCTTATTTTCTATTCTAGTGTTTAGTATTTCATTTATTGTCTGTGTATTTGTTCTACTACTTTGCACCTTTTTTACTGTATGTATATACTACGTATCTTTCTGCTTATTCTCATGTGAATCGTATTCTCTTTGTTGCAACATTGAAATAAATAGAAATATATTTCTTTCTTTTACATGTCTTTCTTCATACTAACTTGCCTTCATGTCCACTGTATTTTCGACGTTGCTACATTGGAAGAAACTGATTGGTTGGACAGGAAGATGCATTCTTGTATGCAACAACAAAGGGGCCCCTGGTACAATCTTCGAAAATGTATACCAACTGTGCTAGTAAATTAAATATACAAAACGGGTGAGGGCATATAATATTGGACTAGAAAACGATGATTCAGAAACAATGGACCTTTGTGCCCTCCCCATTTCTAATTTTTCCATTTTCTATTATCCCTTTTGCTTTCTAATTGATCTGCTAGGCCGTCTTTCCGAAAATGCCTTGGTGCGCGGGTTGGAGGACTCACGGGTTCACATTTATGGTCATGCTTCTACCTTATTCCATACTTACCCACTTTGTCGATTGTGAGTGCCGGGCTGGCAGGTTCAAGATTGCGCCTCTGGCTTCCGAGGTTCCACGATATATAGATTGGTCGTCGTGCCCTGCCATCACGCCCTATTTATTGTTACACATTTTTTCAGTCAAAAAATCCGAGGCATACAATTTGACCCTTGAGTCCTCATGTTTCTTGAGTATCCCTTGACACCCTATTTCGTATTCCATCTCCTTCGACCCTGCATGTGATATTAAGAACAATTATGGACAATATACAATGCATATGCTTGTTTAGTCCTTCTGATGTTCATCTACACATGCTTGCATCAGAAAAAGTTGGACTAGTGACATGGCCATGAGCAGTCAATCATCCTAGACATCAGCAGACCGACAAGGCCAAAGGTAAAGATGCATACATTATGTTCCTAGTATGTTTACCAAACAAATATCCTCAGCTATTTATTCATCTATGGCATGGTGAATATGATGATGTCATTTGCAACACATACTTTGCAATTCACAAGAAGTATCAACAAGTACAAGCGAGACGCCAAACATAACGCAGGTTCCGCAGACTAAGAGGTCTGGTTGCAAAACTCTGGCTCCATAGTTCATCCAAGCTGTGCGTCTACTTGTACATTTATGCTAGGAAAAAAAGAAAACAAAAAAATAATGCACACTACCATTCACATTACTTTTCCTGTTAAAAAATTGTCACCAGGTCTAAACTTGTAATACCCAAAATACTATCAATAGAGGGCTTGAACAACCGCCAAACTAAACAAGTGTTCATCGGGGACATAATGGTCGTCTATAGCACTTACTTGGACAAGGCAAACAAAACTAGATCCATTATGCATGCTGACATGACAGACAAGGAGGCCTTGATGACAGTCACACTAACTATTCCTACACAACTTGTCCAAAAACACGCAGAAAAGATATTTCTAGGTAATGGGATATCCATTACAAATTTTAATATATTGCCCAAAACAGTATATGACCATGGTGATTGTGATCAGATTATTTCACTCAATGAAACAAGTATTGTGGAAAAAATTCCCGCTATTTGTTCAGAATATCGTTTCGTCTCGGATGCAACTATCAACCAACTTGCACAGAGCAACGACATTTATCCAATTAGAACCATTGGCGCAACTGTCACACTGGCGAGAAAACTTGGCTCACAACACATTCTCCATATATAAGATGGAGAGTCAGATACCGACAAGGCAATGGTACCATTCTCCATATCCAGTTTTGTCCTTTACTTTCGCATGTCCATGTATCTCGGTTAAGTTACACAAATATTGCATTATTCCATGTTGCAACTGCAATTGTTCGATACCTATTCCAATTTTTTTTTGTCTATGGAACAACAATTGCATAAAGGGAAATTTCCACTTATGCTCTTCAAAAATATAACAAAGAAAAGAGATGTTAAAGAAAGGATCTTTCGCACAACCCAAGCAACATTTGTAACATAATTGCAAGTAAACATAGTACAGGATCTCAAGAAACTAACTAGCTCTACAACTGTTGTGCATATACATCTATAGATTCATCCTCACTTTGCTCATACAAATAGCCTTCACCAAATTTCTGTGGTTTTTTATTTTTTATTTTTTATTTTTTGGGTATAGTTGTATATTATATTGTTCAATATATTAACTGCTATGCTCACATTTCCAGGTTGAAGGTGTTTTGGTTGCAGTGAATGCGTACTCGACCCCCTTTGAGCCTGTATGTGCGAAATGCAACTCTCATTCTTCTGCTTCTTCTTTCATAAGTGATGATACGATTGATTGTCTGCGATGCAGTAAAAAAATTCCATACATATATGGACATTCCCTCAATGTTGTCATCCAAACCGTGGCCAACACAACCATGCATTATACAATTAGACAACCTCTATTACAAGATGTGATTCTTGGGTTAGTAGAATTTTCATATGAAGCATACCTACAGAAAAAGGAAAACAATGTCTACATGTTGCGTGACTTTCAGATACATAGCAAATTTACCTTAAATGAGGACAATGCAATATTGCATATCGGCTGAAAAAAAATAAAAAATCATATCAAGCTTTGGCAGGAAATGAAAATATCTCATGTGTGTTTGTATTTTTTCTTCAACACCTAGATGAATGTTCGTCGGACTCGAGTTCTTCGGAGTTTAAATCTATAGCTGCAAAATTCTCTTTCCAAAGATTTTGTCTCTTCTTGTGCACTTGAAACAACAAGGAGAATCTAATTACAAATGCAATAGATGTTGTTATTTTGATGTTTTTTTGCCTCTCCCAGTAAGAATTTTGCATATTTGTTTCGGTGTGCAAATAAAAAAAAATGGTGGCTGGTTGTGGCTTTGATGGAGGAGCCTGCACGTTTTTTGAATGCCCAAGTTGGACAATTGTTTTCCAACTATATAGCCATGGCAAGATTTATGCATTTTTTTTGGGTGCCCGAATAAAATAAAAATTGGTCTCCAACTATACATTTATGGTATGGTATCCACATTTTCTCGATGCCCTAATTGAAAAAAAAGGACTCAGCATGGATTGAAACATAAGCTTGAGATTTTCAGATCTCGCTATAGAGATTGCACGCGCATAAGATTGTTCAGTCCAGAAATGGGAAGCATGGGAGAAAAGCCCATAAAAAGTATCCAACTGTAAATAAGTCGGGCCCATCCTTTGAACCGTCGAAATAGCTTGCTCATCTGGGCATAATCATCAGGAATTTCCAATAATATTGGAAATTTGGCATTGTTAAAACTAGTAGTGATAGACCATGGCACTATCAAAAGAAAATGTCCATAGTGATCTTGCTTAATGGTAAATTAGTAATTGACAACTTTCGTGTTCCCCATTTTGAGGTCTAGTTATAGCTAGCATACAGTGGCAAAGCTCCGCTTGTTTTGTGCTGTCTTGTGTTTGGAGGACTTTTGTTCATATCCGATGGCCCCAATTATTTTCTCGTGGGAACATATATCAGATGTAAGAGAAAACCAATGCCATGATGTGTTTTTTATATATCAAATTGTTTGATGCAAAGGTCGATGCATACTACTTTATGGAACCTTGTGGGATCTTGCTTGAGGCCTTTTGTGTTCATGCGTTGCCTTCTGCCTCAACTTTCAATACATTTGGTGTTTACTTGGTTCTTGGTTGTATGATTCGTTCTGGAAAATTAATAATACATTCAAGATCTGCACAGTTTTTCTATGATCTTAAAGACTATAGAGGACATGCTTTTCCCTTAAATATAAGCTCTATGACGCAAATGTAGTATGTGGCTCGTTTTAGCACTTTTCCTTGATCGATGAACTTAGCAAAATTAATCTCCTGAAATAATTTGAAATAAAAGAATATATACTGTGTGAAGTCCAATGGAACTATCATATAAACGAGAAGACATTAAAATTCAAATTCATTGTTGTTATACTTGTGGTGAAGCTGGCAGTACAATAACTTTACTTAGACATCCCAAAATTGATTTTCTTGTAGATTTTTGAGGCTTCTCTTATACAAGCAGATCCTGGAAACTACAAGCATGGCTCGTTGCATCTATTCCTTGATTGAAGAACTTGTTCACATATTTAATTCATTTCATAGTTACTGTTAAAACCATCAATGGGGCTTTCTTACACCAATTCCTGCTTTCGAAAATTGCCATCCCCTTTGTTTTTGCCATGTGCTTTCCATTTATGGTTACGTACTCATTTTTCAGAAAATGTCTAGGTGTGGAAGTTGGCGGATTCACGTCTTCGGATTTCCACTTACTTTTATATCACCAGCCTGACCTACTGCTTCCCAGTTTCATATTGAACAAACTTTTTGGATCGCAGTTTCCCGGATAGGCGAGTTACCAGATAGGCGGGTTCAACATTGCATTTCCATTGTTCCACCGTCTACAAACAACACTTGGACTTCCACGATCTACAAATTAGCAAAAAAATTCCCCTTTATCTCGTTTTTAGCACTTTTCCTTGATCGATGAACCTAGCAAAATTAATCTCCTAGAATAATTTGAAATAAAAGAATATATACTATACGAAGTCCAATGGAACTATCATATCAACGAGAAGACATTAAAATTCAAATTCGTCGTTATACTTGCGGTGAAGCTGACAATACAATAACTTTACTTACACATCCCAAAATTATTTTCCTTGTAGCTTTTCAACGCTTCTCTTATACAAACAGATCCTGGAAACTATAAGTATGGCTCGCTGTATCTATTCCTTGATTGAAGAACCTGTTCACATGTTTAATTCACTTCATAGTTACTGTTAAGACCATCAATGGAGCTTTCTTACACCAATTCCCACTTCCGAAAATTGCCATCCCCTTTCTTTTTTCCCTCCGCTTTCCATTTTTGGTTACTTACTCATTTTTTGGAAAATGTCTAGGTGCGGGAGTTGGTGGATTCGCGTCTTTAAATCTCCACTTACTTTTATATCACCAGCCCGATTGACTGCTTCCCCATTTCATATTGAACAAAATTTTTGTATCGTGGGTTCCCGAATAGGAGGGTTCAACATTGCATTTCCATTGTTCTGCCGCCTGCAAACAACACCCGAACTTTCGTGATCTACAAATTAGCAAACAAATTCCCCTTTATCTCGCTTTTAGCACTTTTCCTTGATCGATGAACTTAGCAAAATTAATCCCCTAGAATAATTTGAAATAAAAGAACATATACTATGCGAAGTCCAATGGAACTATCATATCAACAAGAGGACATTAAAATTCAAATTCGTCGTTGTTATACTTGTGGTGAAGCTAATATTACAAGAACTTTACTTCAACATCCCAAAATTGATTTTCTTGTAGCTTTTCGATGCTTCTCTTATACAAACAGATCCTGGAAAATGTCTAGGTGCGGGAGTTGGCGGATTCACATCTTCAGATTTCCATTGTTACTTTTATATCACCAGCTTGACCGACCGCTTCCCCGTTTCATATTGAACAAAATTTTTGAATCGTGGGTTCCCGGATAGGTGGGTTCAACATTGTGTTTCCATTGTTCTGCCACCTGCAAACAACACCCAAACTTTTGCGATCTAGAAATTAGAAAACAAATTCCCCTTCATCTCGTTTGCTTTCACTTTCTGTTTACTTGGTCCTTTTTCCGAATGTGTCATTTTTCTGAATGTCTCCTACTTTTATATACAACACCCAATGAGAGTTGGCAGATTCACGTCTTCATATTTCCATTGTTACTTTTATACCACCAGCTCGACCGACCGCTTCCCCATTTCATATTGAACAAACTTTTTGAATCACGGATTCCCAGATGGGCGGGTTCAACATTGCGTTTCCATTGTTCCTCCGCCCACAAACAACACCTGGACTTTTGCAATCTACAAATTAGAAAAAAATTCCCCTTTATCTCGTTTGCTTTCGCTTTCTGTTTACTTGGTCCTTTTTCCGAATGTCTCCTGCTTTTATATACAACACCCGAAGTTCCGAAATATACAAATTGCTTGCTCAACATTGCACTTCCACTGTTCCCCTATGTACAAAAAACACCTGAAATTTTGCGATTTACAAATTGATGGCCGAAATCTGTCACTGTGACATACAATTTGACCATCGGCCCCTCATGTCTCCTGGGTATATCTTGTGACCCTTTTTTTGAAACCCGCCCGACTGCTTTCCATACTTGGGAATTTCTTGGAATCTGTTTCGCGGGTTGGCCGGTGGATGAAATGTACAATTCTTAGTCGCTCTTCACCATCCCTGCTACCTTCGTACTTCTTTCTAGATATGAAATTATTAAGCTTCAATTCTAGTAGTTCATCGTGCATGAACCGTTAAGATTGTCATTAATGTCCAAAAGGCCGGAGAAGATTTGTCATTAATACGAATTAAACCAAGATTTGCAGAGAAGAGTGTTATCCTTTCCAAGTATTCATTTCAAACATGATGCAATCTCTTTCGTGCATCGGTTGGTTAGCGCCTTTAAGAAATCTTTAATTCTTAATCTCTCTTCACCGTCACCGCCACCTTCACACTTTTTTCTAAATATGCAATTAGTAAGATTTAATGGTAACAACTCATTACACACGAACCCTGAAGACTATCATTGATCAACGAAAGACTCGAGGAGATCTTCCATTGATACACATTAAACGGAGATTTGCGAAGGGTTATATGATCCCTCCCTAATTTTCATTTCAAACATCGTTTGGAGCAAACAAAAATTCTCATTGGAAATGGATGGCTGGCGCAGAGGTTGATGCGATGGATTTCAAGCCAGAAGAAGATGATCTGATGGATGATGATACGACAATGGATGATGGCAATGCAAATAATTTTCCCACTCCTGTGCCCAAATTGAAATCAACCATAATAGGCGGTACTTCCCGGCTCGACGATGGTGGTTCTGACAACACCAAAAGAAGGAGTTTCAGAAAAGAAACTAACACTAAATGCAATAGCCACTTTGCAGCTCGAAAGTAGGAATTCCAAAGGTCCAAATTAGTCTATTCTGGGCGAAAGTATTTCACTGTAAGGAAATGATCTATTGATTCTCCCAGAGATATATTTCAAGCCAAAAAACTATTCAATTGCAAGACCGTTGTCCTGTTCTCTGGATATACAATTAACATCTTAGGGAATGAGGAACAAAACTCCCACTGGTGCAAGGCATATTCCTACTAGTCATATCCTTCCGCCCATAATGGACTAATTTGGTCCTCTTGAATTGCACGTGCAACCTATGTCCCTAAAGTTTTCGACTGTGAGGAGGTGGTTTCTTGGTGTTTCTTAACTTTTAGTTAAGGGCTATTATGTTTTCCTTGAAAAAAAATTTGTCTTCTTCCTCACGGGAAGCTTGTGAGAACTATCAATTTCACCACAGGATTGTTGTTCATCTGCTTCAAGACAAGGATTTATTCCACTGCAGACCCGCTCTCCTGTTTCTTTGTCGGCTCAGGTCTTCCGCAAAATATTGATATCAGGGCACCGAACATTGATCTATCGAGGAGAAGATTGCAAGGATTTCCTAAAAAAATTCATGGTAATCAGTTTTGTATGCATGTTGAAGAGCATCTCGATGACTCTTGCATGTTACAAATCATGTGCCTGTTTTTATGGAAAATATGTTCAATGTTTTGGCCCAACGAACTTGGTCCAATTTCTAAGGATAGATATACAATGCTCAATATTCTTTTTTTTTAATGGATTTACTATTAAAAAAATTTCCTTGGAGTCTTAGTTGCTGCTTCTTTTCTGGATTTAACACCTCTTCTCATTGGCATGGTTTGATAGTCTCGTAGTTCTTTGATATTGTATTTTCTTAGGTAATTTGTTCTAAAATGGAGCATCTAACAATTAATAATAATAATAATAATAATCTATTAATTTTAAGGTCACGACTAAGCCACACCAAATTGGTGTATGAGACCCCCTTGTTTGTGGGACAAGGGACCCCCCTTTGCCCAACAATTTGACTGGTAAAGTCTACAGAGGTATACATACCCTACCCTCCTTTGGATTTGAACTTGTGACCTCTTAAGAGGAAACACATGTTCTTAATTATATGACAATGCACTGTGACGATCCATCATGATTTTATGGAAACAAAAAATGAATTTCAGACAGTTTCAAACCAACGTTCAATTCTATTCGTAATGCACATAGAACATAGCAATACCAAATCACAATGTTGCAACAAGATCGTCATTCATGTTTCTAGACATGTAATTATTAAGCTTTAATGCTAACAACCCATAATACAAGAAGTTTAATACTTAAGTTAATATGTTATAGTCATGGAAGAATGTATCAAGAACACATTTACTCCCACAAGTTGCAATAAAATCTAATCTTCAACAAAGCATTTGCTGACAATTACTAGAAAATGCGATTTTGCAACAATGGGCCTTGTTTGAAACCAATTCCCGCTTACCAATATTGCCCTCCGCCTTTCTATTTTTCCACTCTTTTTCCCCTATAGTTTCTCTTTCTGGTTACTTAGTCATTTTTTACGAAAATGTCTTGTTGTGTAGGTTGGCGGATTCATGCGTTTCGACCAAGCGCTTCTCCTTTGTCTAAATTGCACTTTCCATTGTTCCGTGACCTGCAAACAACACTCCGTATTCTGTGATATGCAGATTAACTTCTAAACTCCCACATCATCCCCTCTTCCGTGTCACACATTTTGCACTGAAATGTTCCGATATATGCAATTTGACAGTCTGGTCCTTATGTCTCCTCGGGAACCCGTCACCCTATTTTGAAGCCCGTCTGACCGCTTTCCACACTTGACCATTTCTTGACATCTCTTTTGCAGATTGTCAAGTTCGCGGGTTCAGGAAATTTCAAATTTCTAGTTGTTGTTTCCTGTGCCCACTACCTTCAGATTTATTTCCAAGTATATGCAATATGTATACAACTTATCCAACAACATACATAAAATATCTTTCCAGGAAATGGAATATCTATTGCAGATTTGAATATATTGGACCTTCTTTTCCCTCTTCTATACTTGACCAAATTTCCGTTTCTTTTTCCCCTCTACTCTCTCTTTCTCGTTACTTAGTCGTTTTTCCGAAAATGTCTCAATGCACACATTGGCCGAATCACGGGTTCACATTTGCACTCGTGCTTTTATATCGCGACTCCAACCAACCACTGGCCATTCAATGCCTAGGCACTTTTCAAATCACAAATTCTAGGGAAGGCGAGCTCTATATTACACTTCCATTGTTTCGTGGCCTGCAAACAACACCCGGACCTCTGCAATATACAAATTTACTGTTGCATTCCCACATCATACCCTCTTCCGTGATACAAAGTTTGCACACAAAATTTCTGAGACCTGCAATTTGACCTTCGGGTCCTCACGTCTCTTGGGGAGCTATTGTCACCCCGTTTTGAAGTCCCTGCGTCCGCTTTGCATATTTCGCCATTTCTTGTAATCTCTTTTGCGTCTCCAATTCCATACTTACCCGACTTTTTTCGCTTGCGGATTCCTGGACAGGCGGACTACACTTCCAATGTTCCTTGACCTGCAAACAGCCCCCCTCCCCCCCACTTCCACAATATAGAAATTTATTTCCAGACTCCTACATCAACCCCTCTTCCATGTTACACAACATGCACTCAAAAGTTTTGATAAATACAATTTGACTATTAGGCCCTCATGTCTCCTCGAGCACCCTTGTTAGCCTATTTTGAAGCTCATCCGACCACTTTCCATGACCATTTCTTGCAATCTCTTTCACGGATCGTCGAGTTGGCGGGTTCAGACAATTTCCAATTCCTAGTCATTGTTTTTTGTGCCCACCACCTTCACACTTCTTTCAAAGTATATGCAATAAGTATATAGCTTCTCCAGAAACATGCAGAAAAGATCTTGCCAGGAAATGGAATATCTATTACAGATGTGAATATATTAGCCCTTCTTTTCCGTCTTCTATACTTAACCAAATTCATGTTTCTCTTTTCCCTGTACTTTATCTTTCTCTTCACTTAGTCGTTTTTCCAAAAATGTCTAGTTCCATGGGTTGGCGGATTTGCAGGTTCACATTTGCACTCGTGGTTTTATATCACAACTCTGACTGACCACATCCCCATTCCATACCCAACCACTTCTCCAACCGTAGATTCTTGGGTAGGCGGTCTCTAGATTGCACTTTTATTGTTTCATGACTTGCAAACAGTACCCGGACTTCCACAATATACAAATTTACAATCGGACTCACATCATACCATCTTCCGTATTATAGTCTACCTATCATGCCCTCTTCCATGGTACACATTCTGCACTGAAAAATTCTGAGACATACAATTTGACCATCGGGTCCTCACGTCTCCTGTGAAACTATTGTCACCCTATTTTGAAGCTCGTCCGTCTGCTTTCCATACTTCGCCATTTCTTCGAATTTCTTTCGCAGATCGTCGGGTTGGCAGGTTCAAGAAATATCCAATTTCTATCTTTGTTTCCTGTGCCCGCGCCCTTTTCAATTAGAAATTAGCAAGTATATATAAGATCTTATTTCTAAGTATGCAATTAGCAAGCATTAATGCTAAACCAGGATTTGAGGAGATCTCCCATTAATACGCATAAAACCAAAATTTCTGGATGGTTATATTATCCCTCTCGAGTGTTAATTTCAAACATCATGGAATGTCATTTGCGCATCGTCGGGTTGGTCCATTCACGAAATCTTCAATCTTCAATTATGAAAATGAGTCTGACTGACCGTTTCCCTATTCCATACTTAGTCACTTTCCTAGAATTCCGCAAATATACAAATCGACCGCTGAACTGCCCCATCATTCTCTCTTTCGTTTTACACATTTTATAGTCAAAACTTATGATACATAAAATTTGACCATTGGACACTCACCTCTCTTGAGTATCCCCCTAACCCTATTTTGAATCTCGTTTGACCGCTTTTCAGACCT
>SNQJ01S0031670.1:135007-157796 GCA_010110895.2 Picea sitchensis
CTTTAATCTTGTATTTCAAGCTTCCAAAATTCAGTGTTATTAACTTATCATTTTATCTCATTTAATCATCTTATCTAGTTATTAAAAGAGTAGTCAAATGTATGCATTATTTTTGTAATACTAATAATTTAAATTGAAAAAATTAAATTCTTTAAAAATAAAAATTTAAAAAATAATTAACCATAATAATCTCTTTCAATGTTTATTAAATCCAAGATTCAAACTCTCTTTCAAAATTTAATAATGTTAACAATAGTATTTCTTTAATCTTGTATTTCAAGCTTCCAAAATTCAGTGTTATTAACTTATCATTTTATCTCATTTAATCATCTTATCTAGTTATTAAAAGAGTAGTCAAATGTATGCATTATTTTTGTAATACTAATAAATTAAATTGAAAAAATTAAATTCTTTAAAAATAAAAATTTAAAAAATAATTAACCATAATAATCTCTTTCAATGTTTATTAAATCCAAGATTAATATATATTTTTTCACATTTTCATTTATTTATAAAATTAACTTTAACATTCCCATATGGGGTGATACACAGCACATAGTGCGCATGGCACCACACCCAAAATTAAATGCACCTTCAACTTGGCCTCTTGATCCCCATGCACAAGACATGAGTGGAAGGCTCTGGTGGATGAAATATCAAATCGGCCAAAGCATTAACACTCTCACGCGAGTTCAAACCACGAAGTAGATGGAAGGTTGCATGGCGTAGGCTAAACCCCAAACGAAAGGGACCTTTGCCGGCATCCCTTTTCCGTGTGACTCCCGTCGCCGATCATGTCAGAGCTCGAGCTTTGGCCCCCTACGCATCCCATCTCCGGGCGGAGCTCCTGACCACCATCCATACATCATCCACAACGCCCATCATCCACATCCAATTTTTACCCGTCCCATCTACCACCATCCATACATCATCCACGCCCATCATCCACATCCAAATCCAAAGCCCGCCATCAATTCACCACCTTCCCACACCATCCATTAAATGGTAAATTTCGAATTTATTTAATGGCGCTAAGTCTGTCCTGGTAGGTGTGAAGGAGGATGGAAAGGAGTTTCTTCACAGAAGTTGCTCCTGCTCCAATCTAGCAACTTGCTCATGCCAGGACTACGCTCCAAGCTGCATCACTGCCCGTCTCCTCGTCCGACTTGCAGTAAAATTCAACTTTCATCGATTCCTTGGATAATAGACATTATTGCCTTTTATGCTTTATGTGATATTTGCAAATCTTGTATGATATAGTATGATATAGTGATATAGTCTCTGATATATTGTTTCTTAGTGATATATAATGCTAGAACAAGCTATAATACGACTGCCCCATCACCATAGCTGAAACGAAACAGTTGCTACTAGTTAAACGAATGGATAGGATATTTTGATTGGATAAAGGATATTGGTAGAATAAGCCTAGCGTAGACCATAATTACCAAGTTCCAATGGAAATTCGAATTCAAAATTTTCTACATTAGCACCATTAGCAGAAACCAGTGGTAATTAATGGTGGTAATTAGCAGGATTTAATTACCACTGGACTACATATCCATACATTTTGTTCATATCCATATATTCAAATGAACATAATATATGGTTGGATTTAATTACCACCGAGGAACCAGTGCCTGCCTCTTAGCTTTATCGCTCCAAAAACCATTTCTTTTCTCAGCGACCCATCATCACGTGCAAACCATATCGAACCATAAGATTGAATATGTCCTGAATTATTTGCATTCTAATCGAATTATCGAATTTCTTTTTTTTTTAACCCGATTCCGACGAATTTGGTAGCTATGGCATAGACTACTAGTTAGAGTTAGTCTATCCTCTAGGAAAGCGAGCGGCTCACTTTCGAGGAAAAACCCCCTTGAGTCAATGACCAATTAGATAGATTCATGGACAATTCTTTAACCGAAAAGTGTTTAATGTGTCTCTCCTGTTGTTGTCTATTGCTCCTCTCCTGTAAGAAAGGAATGAATCTAGTAATAGGGTGATTTTGCCAAAATCTATAGCAAGCCCAACAAAGTAAGCATTGTTGCTAACCCTCCATATCTAACTCACTCAGGCATGTAAGATCCTGGTCTTGATCGCTAGGTCCTGATCGTTCGTTAGCCTGGCTAGAAGGTTCAACCAAGCAAAGCAGAGCTCTTTGAGGGGCCAAAGAAAAAGAATAGGTATAGGGGGGCACATACATCATCCACCCTTATATATATTAGACATCCATCCCTTCTATTAGTTTCCACCCTCCTTTCTATTTATTCTCCTCAAATTGCTATGCTCCTCTCTTCCTCTTCCCCTCAATCGCTATGCGTAGGACCGTCAAGGCAATGAATTCATGTTGAAGTTCAATGCTGCGAGGC
Source organism: Picea sitchensis (assembly GCA_010110895.2). Lineage (NCBI taxonomy): Eukaryota > Viridiplantae > Streptophyta > Pinopsida > Pinales > Pinaceae > Picea > Picea sitchensis. The sequence continues at coordinate 137,383 of SNQJ01S0031670.1, forward strand.
AACAAAGGCAATAGAATTCTGGTCTTGCACTATTAATAAGAATAGGGCAAGGAAGCAATGCAACTTGAATTTCTTTCTTTGTTGCGTAGGCGGGATAGACAAAGAGATCTTTCTTGTGCTTTGACGCGCTAACTCATCTTGAACATAGGTAATATGCGGTAATAATAAGGTTGTGCTGAGGGCTGCTGGGAAAAGAAGAGAAGAACTCGTATCTCTTATAGGGACGGAAAGCAAGTCTCCATAATTCGTTCTATCAAATTGGTTGATCATCTTAATAAGTAATAAGTAAAATAATCGAATACTAATGAACTAATTCACTAATGCTATAATTTGAAAATTTGATTGAGCACCATCCGGAAATTTGATAAAAGATTTTAATTTAAAAAAATTTCGAAAACTTGTGTAAATTTTCCCTTTCTTTACCGTGTCACACATGTTTGAGTTGTGACATGTGGCACCGCATGAAAGATCTCGTTTGTGCGCATCCCATGGAAGTTTCCTTTCGTGCGACTTGTGATTTGAAAAAGATTCTGCAGCGATATTTACATTGTATAGTTTTAAAAATTGTGGTTTCACACATGTTTGAGTTGTGACATGTGGCACCACATGAAAGATCTGGTTTGTGCGCATCCCATGGAAGTTTCCTTTCGTGCAACTTGTGCGTTGAAAAAAATTCTGCAGCGATATTTACATTGTAGTTAATAGAAATTTGAGATTTGGAGGAAGAAGGTAATTGCCCTAGGTTCGTCTTCTTTGCATTTTAACGCTAACATTAATATTTTTTGTGCTGGTGGTGCTCTTGTTCCTTGTCTTTTACTTTCTGCGATTATGGAGAATTTTGCAGCTTGATTCAGAGTTCCAAATACACATACAAGGGACAACCTCAATCAAAATCAAACAAAGTGTCTTGCTCTATCCAATACAATCCTTCACAGAAATTCATGGCAGTGTAAACAATGGTTTTATATGAAGAAGCAAGTCCAAAGTGTGCATTTTTAACACATGGTGGATTGCTTTCATGGAGAGAGTTTTGAATAGTTGGTGCAGGCAGGGCTGAATTTGGGGCAACTTGCTATGTGAAAATGTTTTTTCTTCCAAATTGTGAGATCTGGGATCGTGGCATCAAATATTTTGTTTTCTTCCATGTTTGAGTTGTGACATGTGGCTTCGCATGAAAGATCTCATTTGTGCGCATTCCATGGAAGTTTTCTTTTGTGCGACCTATGTGTTGAAAAAAATTCTACAGCGATATTTACATTGTAAAGTTTTAAAAATTGTGGTATATCACATTGCAAGATAATTTATCGCATGATTGTAAAGTTTTAAAAATTATGGTATATCGCAGTGCAAGATAAGTCCTTGGTGACACACCACACACACAAAGTTAAATCTTTCAGGAGACACCAAAGTCATGATTTGCACGTCACACCAAAAGATTTTTATGATGCGATACAACGTGCATTAGATGCGATATTCACATGAAACACAAAATCTTTAATTCTCCTTAATCGTGTAAATGGTGATAGTTTGGTAACCTGTTTATCGTCCTGATAAATGTTAGTGACATGATCATATAAAAATATAACTCACATAGATCCATGTTAGTCTTAGATGATCACAATTTTTGAAATACAATCCAAATAAAATATAATTTTGGATTTCTTAAGCACGATAAAAATAAAAGAATTTAAGATATATGCATTTCTCCATGCTTCTCTTCAATGCATATATACACACACAAAGATAGGTACTAACATTTCCCTGGCCTACTAGTATTCCATCCAGTAAGTCCATGAGATCCATCCTCCCAATCAATTTCCTATAATAAAGTACTAAGGCTCTTGATGTTCAAGGCATTTCCATCTTGACTTCTATAAGTTTGCTATAATTCAAACAACAAGAAAAATTCCTATCTCTCCTTGCTAGGATTGAAATTGAGAAAGCAATACATAACACTTGCAAATTTAATCACAAACATGTCCTCTCAAGATAAGACTTTCTTTTTCCAATGTTCAAAAATGTAATCTGGACTAACATATTCCAAGAGGAATTCCTCTGTGGTTTTGTTAGATATGGGTATCCTTCAAGAAAGCATGTTAATAGGCATTGGAGATTTGATATGAAATAACATACTAATGAAAACAAGCTCCGTAAGGGCTCACCCTGAACTTCTTATGATCCCTTACTCCATATAGACTAAGCTTTTTAGGTTAGATATAGACTAACCTTTTTAAATTGGATTTGGTCATATTGACCATATTTTTATACCTAGCAAAAATAAAGAAACTTGGTCGTTATACATACTCCATATAGACTAAGCTTTTTAGATTAGATATAGACTAAGCTTTTTAAATTGGATTTGGCCATATTGGCCATATTTTTATACCTGGCAAAAATAAAGAAACTTAGTCGTTATACATACAATTTGTAATATTGTTGATGCAAAACGGTTTTTTTCAAACACCCCAAATTCTTTGAGTAAATCTCTAATTAGGGTTTAATTCCAAATTGGTGGGTCTCAATGATCAAGCCCATTCAAAATTGAAATATTTAATCTTTGGAATGTGTCATATGGATGGTGGTACGACCCAAAAATGTGTCTCCCACATGTGGGATGCATTTGTACGGCTGGAAAGATGTTTTAGGGTTGTACTACATGCATTTTCAATTTTTTGTATGAAAATGCACATGGTACAAGCCCCCCTACATGTTTTCTGCAACTTAGATGTAATGTTAAGTAAATATGTCTGAAGGCCTAAGTTTTGAGGTCTATTGCATGAATATTAGTCACACATAAGAAAATAATAGGTTTTAGTTAGCATGTAGATAGGAATATATAGATAAGATAGATAAGATAATTTATTGATGTCCAACAAATTACCACAAAAGTATGTTAATGGGACTATTGGGTACAATGTTGTCATTTCAAATCGAGAGCCCAAAATGGTTCCTATAGAAACAGAGATACAAAAAATAAAGCATGAATCTATGTTAAAGTTGAAAAAACCCTAGACATTGGGTGTGGAAAGACTCACTAGGAGGAGTATGTATAGTTGGGATGGATCCAAGAACTAAAAAGAAAATAATGATGATGATGCAAGTATTCCATGGTCCACTAAGTCCATCTCTCAAGACATCTAAGGACGAATGAAGGAAACTCAATATTGAATGTTGTCCAGAAGAAGAGTCGGGGGGAATCCAAAATGTCCACTGAGTTGTTGTATGAAAGGGGTCAACCATTGTTTAATCTTGGATGTTCTCTTTGTTTGTTGGTAATGGATCTAGTCTAGAAATATTGTTTAGTTCATTGGGGAGGGAGGATGCTCCTTTTGGTTCACATAGATATAGAGTAAAAAATAATGCTACTATCAATTTGTCTCTTGGCCCCTAGCTAATGGGAGCACCATAAAGAATGAAGTAATCCTCTGGGTGGAATCTAGTCTAGGAGGAGGTTCAAGAGCATGGGAATGTAGTTTGAATCCCTTCTACATGTATAAGGCTAGGCATCTCTAGAGATGCTTGGAGAAACTGGAGAGGGTCTTAGCTCCTCTAAATAAACAATAGACTTGCCCACAAATATTTTAATAGATGGGGTAGTAGAAGATCAGGTGCTCCTCTGTCTTGACCTCTCGAAGATGGGACACTTGGAAAATCTTGTTCATTTGGGCAGTGTGGTGATCTGTCTCAACCTAGATTCAATATGATCCCACCTAGAACTAGCCAAGGGGAATGCGAAGAATGTGTATGGGGGTTGGATGATGAGTCAGTCTCTTGCCTCCATGAAATACTCAACATAGAAGGCCATCTTTGGATGTAATGTTCCCTTGGGGTTTGTTTAATTGACCTATTCAAACTACTTGTAAATGTCATCTCGAATGATCTTATTCAACTCTTGCCTCCTAGGTAAGAGTTAGCCAGGTGCATCTAGGGAGTATTTGAATAGAGGAATATGGTCCATTGAAATACCCACTAACTCCAAAAGATCTAAGACCCCTACAAACCAACATTACACATGACCTAGAGGGCTATCTAAAGAAATGGAATCTGATGAATGATTGACCAAGTACATATACATTTATTTCCCCTTTGTCGATTCAATGAAACTCCAAAGGTGTTGTAGAAGTGAAACAAGGCTGAACACAATCTCAAGCTAGAGTGTTTAGCCACTGAACTATGAAAGAATGATGGGCTGAAGTATTATTTTCTTGCATTTGATATGACGAAGGAGAAGGGTTTGCACTCACTTAGCTGAAGCTCAATCGAACTCTAGGAAACAAGGCCCCCAAACCTATGAGTCATAAAGAATTGTGGCTCGAACAAGGGTATCCATGAGGGACATCTTGGATTGTATGTCTTGAAAGTAGTGTTGGAAGCACTATCATTTGATAATGGCTAAAGAACCATATTGTTGACCCTAGGCTATAAAGAATGTCTCACACTGAAGCAAGGACCTAAGAATTTCACCCACAAATAAGTATGTGTGCTAGTGATCTCAATCTCCTCCCCTCTGGAAAAGAAATGGTGATTCAGAAGAGCCTTCTTCAACCCATTGAAGATCATTACCTTTACCTACGTTGACCATCAATAGTTGAAGTTGATAAAAAAGTACCAAAGTGCCTAGATATCTTTGTAGTCCATTCAAGGATGAGGCCAACATGACCATATAATCAACAAATAGTAGGATAGAAATGAAGACTTGTGGAGGAGGCACCCATCAGGGTCCTTTTGGGAAAATGCATAAAATATAAATACCTTGTACAATGTATTGTATCATGTCTTCTTCGTATTACTTCAATTGCTCTCTCTTTTCCTTGTATATTCTCTCTTTTTCTCCAATGTTGCAATTCTTGTGCACTTTTGAAATAATATGATATCAAAGTAGGCTTTGGATTGAAGAGGAAAGTATTTATGTGGGACAAATTAAAAAGGGAGAGTAGCAATTGGATGTTAAGGTGTTCTCTTCTATAAATTTAAGTGTGACTGCCACCAAGCATTAGACCATACATGGTGGGGTTCTTGTTTTGTTGGGAAAGATTCCTTGTACTTTGAAATTTGTTTCTCCCTACCCCACAAAACAACACTCATGTAGAAGTGCTGAAAAAAATGTCAAAAAAAAGACTAGACCACAAACAAAGGAAATACATAATGTAAAGAGACAAATAAACATAATACGTGGAGCTAGTTCACCAGATATAGAATAAGCAGGTGAATGAGAAGGGGTTGTGGCAAGGCATAGAGCATATAGAGGAGATTTGGTGGAATATCATGAGTTGACATGTAGATTATAAGTGAACTTGGTAGCCCTAGTGGACAAAACGATTGTAAAATCATTTGTCTTTTTAAAATAATTTTTTTTGTAAAGTTCTATCATTTAATTAGTTTTATTTTTTTAAAAGTTTGTCCTCTTTGTCTGTAAATGGTTGGTCACATGTTTTTCAAACAATTTTAAAGGTTCTAGAGCATTTTTTAAGTGTGGAATGGGGCATTTTAAATCTTGAGAAAGTTAACTTTGTTTCTCTAAAAATGTACTCGACAATTTAATTTGTCAATTCCTAAAAAAAAAAAACACTTTGTGTGGCAAGAGGGCATTTGAAGGGCATGTAAGATGGTCACACAAGGTTCTTTATCTTTAAATTTTAAATAAACAAGCATATTTATGGGTATGTGTTATCTTTGAGAACACCAACATAAAGGGAGTCTTAATTGTCCCATTTCTTACAGAAATAAAAGTTTTTGGGGAACCAAATCCTCTCGAAGTGGGGAGGTATTTTCCAACATGGATCATTCTATATTTTTCTCATCATTTTGGGTATTTTTTGGTGTATTAAATAGAGTTAAGGACATGTTAAGTCTAGTTTACATTTGATCCTAATTCGGTGTCTTGGGGCCCTAAAACTTTCAAAGTTTTTTTGGGGCATTATGAAAGTATTTGGAGTTAAAAATTCACAATTATAGTTCACGACCCCTCAATGCTATTCTACTTGTTAGAGATTTCCAATAGTCCAAATAGCTACCTAAATTGAAGTTTGTATGAGGGAGTTATGCCTTTGGAAATTTGAACTATTATTTGACCATTGTAATATCAAGAGGATCTGGCAAGCAAAAAAGGAATTGAACTTTGATGGTGTTTCCTATTTTTCCACTCAGTATTCTTGCAGACACTTCTTTTGTGTTAAAATATTTGATATGTCACTGTACATTTTTATTAACGGTTGGCCACATGGTTTTTAGGTATCCATTCAAAATGGGTAAACAAAAGAAATGGAAGATTGTAATGGGACTTGAGGTCCAAGACCCACAAGACAAGTCAACATTTTTTAGCAAAGATTTAACCTGGACTGAAGTATATAGACGAGACAGTCCTTTATAGAGGGGTGGGAAAGTAATCCCGTTCCTCCTTTTACTTTCTTACTGACAATAAAAAAAAAACAGCACAAAGGGACAATGCTCACAAGCAATATGAACTGTAAGTATATCACAGTCACATGGTTCTTGCATTTCTAAATGAGTTTTTGTTTTAGTTGGTGCATGCATCTTATGACTTGGTATATATATGATCACAAATGGTTATTCATGAATGGATATATATGATTTTGTGATAAGGTGTTGTAATTTGTAGTGTAGTTACTCATGTTCATATGGCCCGGAAGATAAAAGAGGAAAGCGTTCAAATACATGCAGGGGCTCATTTGTAAAGAAGAGGGGATGTCAATGTCGCTTTATTGTGAATGTAAAGAATAAAGACCTTGAAATAGCAATACTTACATACAACACATACGAGCATGAATATGAGGAAGGATGGTCTTGTCATGTTCGACATGACAAGTCTAGGGAGGCTAGGTCCTTACGTAAACCTAGGCTTTCAAGAGAAATTGTCTCGTTTGTAGAAAAATGTTTTTTTATGGAAGTGCCAATTGATGTTGTATATGAAAAGCACATTCAACAACATCTTGACATGGATGTGGAAGATCATGGTAGAGATTTTTTCTAACTAGAAAAGATGTTGCAAATATTTATAATCGCTTGATGAAAGGAAAATATCAACTTGACAAGAAATATGAAATGAGTGTTAACCTATGGTATCAAAAACAACCCTTGACAAGAAATATGAAATGAGTGTTAACCTCCATGGTATCAAAACAAACCGGCTTTTATTTTTCTTTTTCAGAAGCCTAATGTTCCAAATGTTCCTTTTATAATTAGCATTCAAACTAGATGGATGTTGATCGAATGGTGAAACTATCTCATGATAGTTTATTAGGAATGGATTCAACTTTCAGTACCAATAAATATGGGGTAAGCTGAATTTGAAAGATTGAATGATTATTTGGGTTGTGACTCATTGTGATTGATAGCTTAAACTTTGACTTTGAGTTTAATTGAATATCGTAGTATCAATTCTACACACTTGTGGCCTTTGAAGACCAACAAATTGTGGTACCAGTTGCATGGGTCGTGACATCCCAGAATACATCATTTGATATTGTGACATGGTTGAAGCCACTAATGGATAGGCGTTATCAATTTCACCCCGAATGGAAAGTCAATGCATCATGGTTGATGATGCATTGGTATAAATCGATGCTTTGAGGTAACTTTCATTTGATTTTTGTGACTTGTATTTATCTTGTAATATTATCTCACATAAATGCATTGAATCATATAGGAGGGCCACATAGTGTCGAGTGATATTATGTGTATTTCAAAACATGGAGGGAAATGGAAAAAAAAAAATATCTATAGGTTGGCCTCTACTCTATATCAAACAAATGTTATGCTCGACAGGTTAGGTTATATTATGAACTCTTTCCCCAATGTTGAATCAGTGGTCCAGCATGTGGATAATTTTTTCACCGATTTTGCAAAATGAGAAAAAGTTCTTGGATTATTTTCATAGCACTTGGATTATGGGTAATAAGATTTGTAAGTTCACATACTCCATTTTCTTTTCTCTCTTTGTTTTTTACTTTTTCTCTTCCATAAATATTCTCTTTCACTAACTTAGTTCTTTCAATTAGGGATTTGGGTTAAAGGTTGTCGTAATTTCCATCATGCAAATCAAGAGACAAATAATTTTGTGGAGGCATACCATAGCTTATTGAATTCCAAATTTATATCTGATCGAAGAAACAAATGTGCTCGAAGGATGGATTAGCTATATGGCGGTACGGACATTGATGTAGAACCGCATTATAGATTCAAAGACATTTGAAAGAAGAAGGATATTTGAATAACCAAAAGAAGGAGAAGTTGTTTGAATCCTCAATGGAGAAAGTTAGAAGAATTCCAGATGATGATATGCTTTCATGGGGAAAACAATCATCATCTGGAAATCTTCTAGCTTTCTCCATTGAGGATTCAAACCGATCATGACAAAAATACCTTGTGACCTAGTATCGCAAGAATTTTATGGTGTGCGAGTGTCCATGGTCTATTCGTTGAAACACCTGCAAGTATACCATAAATGTGGAGTGGTTGTACTTCCTTTTGAAGGGTTTGGAGCCATCATTGGATCAGAATGCAAAACCTAATATATTCGATGATGCAACACCTAATGCATTCAATGATCCTCTTCCCTGTTGAGATAATTATGGAGACATCAATGGTTGATGCAAATGTTGACATGACTCTTGTGGCCATTGGAAGTGTTGATCAAGATGATGAGGCACTTAGATTAGCTAGGGAGGAATTGTTGGGATACCAAGATTTTATTCAAAATAGTCCTCCTACTACTTTAACCAACACCCGAGAGATGATGAACCTAATTAAAAGGATGTTGGATGAGGCCAATAATCGACACATATTATATTTTAATTTCACACTTGGTTGAGTGCTTTGAGTCATCCTCAAGCTGAAAGAAGAGTTTCCCTCAACCCCTACAATAAAAGGGAGAAGAAGAAAAATAAATAGAGTTTTAGACGTTGATTTAAATGTCCATCCCTCAGAATATGAACCATTCCAATTTGAATCTGTCAACAAATGGGGACGTCCTCGCTCAAACAATGCATATCCTATTGTCCCTCGTAAGTTGAATTGAGTGAGAAGATTTATTTGTTTAGGGATTTTTGTGTACCCATACTCATTTTTGACTTGTAGTGTTATAATGATTATAGATGTGCAACATTCCATAGTTGTGGCTTCAACTCGAGAACGTAGACATATGCAATGTTGCCAGGGGTATTTGATGTAACCAAAGTTTTGATACTATAATGTAATTTATTTTGATGATACGATGGAATTTGACCAAAATTGTATCGTTACATTACAGATGCAGGAACTTCTCCTCATTGATTTTCCTTCTCTTGAACATATTGGGCCAATTGGAAACTCTCTAGTTGCTAATGTGAAAGGTTTGACATATAGTATGTGTTCATATCTTTGTAATATTGGTTGTCATAAATTTGTTCTCAATTTTATTTTTATTACTATATCGAATGTTGTTAACCTAATGTAATGATGTTGACTATATATATTCTAGGTAATTGTATAAGGAAAATACTTTTTGCCGAATTTTAAATAAAAAGGCTTTGTAATTGTTTTATTTTGAGGTAAGGATGCATAGTTTGAAGAAACTTGTTCCCTTATTGTTTAAATTACATTAACACCATAGAGTGTTAGTCTTACACCTATATTCCTTTTTGATATTGATGCCTTGAAAACATGCTTTCAAAGGTCATAACATTGTTTAAACATTAGAAGATCAACATTGTTTAATTATCATGTGAGGCCTTCCCAAAAGTGTTTTAATAGTTTGTTGAGAGCTCTTTGATTTGAAAAAGTTGGTATTTTGAGTCTTTGCTCATTCGTTTAAGGAATTAAATCATTGATGTAAGTTTTCTAGTTCTAAAACCCACCCATGTTGGACTTTATTCACTACCACCCTAAGCAATTTCATTTTTTAACCTATCCTCGGGTGAATGACATTGCCAATAGACTGCTATGTTGTTGATAATGTATTTATTATTACCTGGCATATGTCAAGAATTGGAGAAATATGAGTCATATTAGCAATTTCATAATATCAACAAATATGATAGATTGTTAACCTTTCTGCACCAATAAGTTTTTGCATATGCATATATTGTTGAACTCAACATGCAAGAACCCTATATTGATGCCTTGAAAACATGCTTGTAAAGGTCATAACATTTTTTAAACATTAGAAGACCAATGCTCAGATTTCTTGGAAAATATGTATTATTACTAATGTTGGGCCATGTCTTGGGTTGACCATATTACATCTACGGTCATTGCTAAGAATCACACATGCCATCTATTGTTGGAAACCATCATTTCACCATCGTTGCCTATACAATACATCATTGCTTTTATGGTGCCTTGCAAGGTGATCTGGCTTTTTGTGGTGTTGGTATATTATACTTTTATGACACTCATTTTATAAGGTTCAAAGTAAGGTTAGTGAATGGTTCCAACTTATAAAAACTTTGTGGAATTGTCATCTTTGTTGCTTATGCTTAAATGTTTTGTTAATACAAATGCATCTCACTTGTAAATCTTTTGTGACTCCTTGCTTTATATCAATTGGATTAGAAATTTGTTTCTTTATCTATATGATCACATCAAACAAATTGAAACTCCACTGGTTTTTGTTTCTTATTCTCATGTTTATAGAGAACCTAATATCCAGGATGACTCATTATCAAAAGAGACTCTGATCTTTTATTCTTCTATTGTTGTTGAGGTGAAAGACAAGGAAAATGAGAAGCTTCCAACTGTCTGAAGGCCTATTCATGCACAATTTCCTTTAATTTGAGTTTTGTTCTAGATTATGCAATTGTTCATGGAGATCTTGAAGTTATTTCCAACCCAGTTTATGCAACTATTCATGGACACTTTGAAGTCATTTCCAGCCCAAGTTCCAAAATTTCAGTTCTGATCTAGCTTATGCAGATGTTCATGGAAGTTTTCAAATCATTTCCAGCTCTAATCCAGTTTTATTTTGAGCTACGACAATCTCTTTTTGTGGCTTCTAGCCTTTTTTTGTGTATATGGGAACATGTTGTAACTTTCCCTGCTATGATATGTTATTTGACAATATAGTATATGCTCCAAGGCATGACTTTATTAACTTTCTGAGATGAGTTTGCACTCGATTAGACTACTTAATGACATTGCTATTTTTTATAATATTGGGACAGTATTCCCTCAGGACTAGTAGTTGTCTAGGACTTAGAGATTTTTAGTATCTCAAATGCTTTGACGTCTTGTGAAGGGTAATTTCTTTGTGTGCTCTTAGTTAATCATTTTAAATGTACTCTTTTGATGATGAAATATAAATTGTGAGTTTTACCTTAGGAAAAAAAATCAAGAGGTGAGTGGAATATTGAAATATTCTTCTATAGCTTGCTTCTCTTACTTTGAATTTTTCAAGTTGGAAATTGTAGTGTATATCAATAGAAATTTTTGCAACAAGTTGTTTTTTCATACAAGAATGTTGAATTGTTTCAAATCTTGAATTTTCTAAGTCAAATTAGTGTAATTTCCACACTTTTATTTGTGTATATGGGCACCCATTTTCAAGAATCCAATGCCCAATGGAAGCACATAAACTCACCCGGCTATTGATTAAAAAGCGACGTGGTATTGAAAAAGTTCGAAATTGGTGAAATTTGTAGATCTATTGAAAATGAATACTCTTCTTCATCAAACCCCAATCATGTCTAAAGAAAGGAAAAGGTTAAAATCCATTTCAATTAAAGACACATTTTCAAGCTCATCTCAAGTTGGAAGAGGGATTGAAAAGGAGATTTAAATGAATACAATTTCATTTAAATATTTTTACTTACATATACTCTTTATGTTTATGCTCAAGGGTTTTCTGATCCTATGAAGGATTCAATGTTTGATTATAAAACAACTAAAATGTCGGCCATTGACAAAAATAAGTGTGTGTTCAAGAATGTTATCTTTTCCAAAACAATTATTTAAAGGAATTATACTCTAAAATGGATTTTAAGACTAAACTAAGAAATCATAATTACTTCTACATTAAGGGAAATTAAATAAGCAACATCATCTAGTTTTCACACTAATCTTATTGAAGAAGGTAAACAATATTATCTAGTTTACACTATTCTCACTGAAGAAGGAAAACAACATCATCTATCTATCCTATTCAAATGGACATCTTTTATCGTCTACGATGGCAAATTATATCACGATGACATATAAGTACGATGGATAATTCAAATGGAATGAATTCAACATTGAATTCTACAAAAAAATGTAAAGTGGAAACAAAACAATCTATTGAAAACTTTGTCATTAAAGGAATATCAATACACTGCACACATGTTCTTGTAACCAATTAGACCTATGAATTAATCACTCAAAAGGACTCAGAGTCAGAAATTATACTGTCATACTTAAACTGGAAATGTATTCACAAAGATATGATGATTACACAGTCCTGTAGGGGTTAGCTTAAGATATTCACTGATACAAGTTAAATGGGCCATGAACAATCTATGCATATCACTTTCAAGCAAGCAGTGAGCATCCATTGGCAAGGGCAGTGGTGGACTATGCATATCACTTTCATTTCTTTGGTGAGCCACCTAAAGATATGGACATGTAGGGGATTAGGACCAAGAATATTGCTTGGTTATTAACTGTCTCAAAATTTGAAGCTCTTCCTGGTAAAGGTGTAAGATGTTCAATAGACGGGACATAAATTTTGGTAAGATAATTGAAATATTGTGCTTACCTTATTTTATAAAATTGAATAGCCTTTGATTCTTTTCAATGTTCTATGTGGATCACCAAAGGCATATGAACAGGTTGGCAGCAGGAAGCTGATGTCTAAGGATGGAGTGTTTATACCTTTAGTTGCGGAGGAGTACTTAAAGGATATGGAGCAACATGCTAGAACGAGAATTTTGGTGGCCTTTGATAAAAAACCAGTGGGAATGTTGGCCATTTCTGGTCCACTTAAAAGGGAAGCAGTTGTTGTCATAGAAGGCCTAAATAAAATGGGTATACACCCTATCATGGTTACAGGAGATAATTGGACAACATCTCGAGCTATTGCCCAAGAGGTGTGAAATTTTCTTTGGCTATTCTCAACAGATTTTTCACGTGAATGTAAAGACCATTTGTTAAGAATAGTAAGAAAGTGTGGCTTTTGTGATTAAAGCATCACTTTCATCTGAAATGTTTTTTTTAAAGCATCATTACATAATCAATAATTATAGACTGGTCCACTTAGTTGAACATGCTATCCAAAATTGTCATTTTTTTGGTACATCAGCTTGTTAATTTTATTTCATCCTATAGCAAGTTTCGCTGGCTTAAAAGTTATCCACAAGCAATGGAGTTGTTTTTTGTTTGCAGGGTGGATTGCTTTCTCATTTTAGTGCTTTTAGTAGAATTTCTACTGAAACATCTTTAACACACGACAAATTTTAACGTAATGAATCTGTGAGTTGAGAAATATGACAAATATATTGATGTACTTTTTACTGATAGTTATCTTTTTTTAACATTCATAGTTGGGTATTGAAGATGTCAAGGCTGAGGTCATTCCTACTGGCAAAGCTGAAGCAATTCGTTCTCTTCAGAAGGATGGTACTATGGCTGCAATGGTTGGAGATGGAATTATTGATTCACCTGCATTAGGAGCTACAGATGTTGGCATGGCAATTGGAGCTGGAACAGATATTGCAATTGAAGTTGTTGACTATGTGTTAATGATAAATAATTTGGAAGATGTTATTACTGCTATTGATTTGTCCAAGAAAACTTTTGCTAGAGGTTGAATTATATTTTTGCAATGGGTTATAATATATTTGCAATACCACTAGCAGCTGGACTCTTCTTCCCATTTTTGAAGATTATCCTACCTCCATGGGTGTCAGGGGCTGCAATGGCACTTTCATCTATCAGTTTTGTTTGCTCTTCTTTGCTACTTCAGAGGTACAAACAACCTCGATTGACTGAGATTTTGGATATTAAAATTCAATAGCTTCCTTGAATGAGAATTTGAAGATTGTTACATGAATTGTACAATAATCCATCCGTTTGTAACAATAAATGTCATAGGCTGATTAGTGCATACCCTAATTATGGGTTGCATTTTTGAATTTGATTTTCTTGTCAAATTATGAGGCTTGAAGAGTTGAAAGTCACCATGAGTAAAGAATTGAACATACATTTCCAGGTTTTTGATTAGTTGGATATTTTTATAAGAGCATATTTGAAGGGCTGGGGGAATTTTTTCATTAACATTCTTATTGAGTGCCTAAGCCTTGTGTAAAGTCTTAGATAAAATGCTTGAAATTTCATATAAGAAGATACTCCAGTGAACTCTTTCTAAGATAGTAACAAGCCAGGGGTCCTACTCACAGTTGGATTTGCACCTAATGCAAGTAGTCAATATCTTCCCCTTGCTAGGTTTGTGAATAAGCATGGAGTTCTGTTTGAAATCTGAGCTTTCATCAACTATTTTTTAACAAAAATTTGGAAGTTCCAATTGTAAACCTCCAAATGATGGTGAGAATTTGGATGATTGTTTTTTCTAGCCTTTTCTGGATGAGCTGTAGTTATGAAATCCTGTCCTTTCTTCTAAGTTATTGATGGCCCTATTCAGAGCTACTTGTTTGTTTCTTTTTCTACGGTGGTTGTCTATATATAATTGGTTGGTCCTCTTAGAGAACCAAAGAACTTATTGAAAATACAGTGGAAGTCGCCAAAAATGCAGTATGTTTGTTATGCTTTGGACCTGCTTTTCCAAATGCTACAATAGTTCAGAATTTTAGTGGACAGTCATATATTAAAATTTGGACCAGTTTCTCATTGGCAAATGCCAAATATAAATCTATTTTTGATTACATGCTATTGATTCACAATTAATTATGTCATGTCAAAATTTCAGAGCACTAATTGTGTATCTAATTTGAATATGATTTAATTATTAGCATCAAAAGTTTCAAACTTATTCAAATTAAACATTTTTGAGAAACAATTTTTTATGGTGCACTATATTTTATTAACAAGAACAGAAGGCAATTGATTTAAACTTACAAATAAGATTATAATGCCCTAACTATACCCATGAGATTTATTCACACAAGGTGCAAATGCATATGTGATCAAATATAGAGATTTGGAAACCAGAGGAGGACCTCCTGTATCTTGTTCAAATATGAGATGAATGGGAGAGAGAAGGAACTAAATAAAAATAATAACCATTAAAAACTTAACTGGAAAATCCATGTGATGCAAAATATATGGGAGAAAAGCACAAGGAGAAATGCATAAAAATTATATTTTTTAACAAGAATAGAAGGAAATCAATTTAAACTTACAAATAAGCTTATAATGCCGCCCACGAGATTTGTTCACACAAGGTGCAAATGCATATGTGATCAAATATAGAGATCTGGAAACCAGAGGAGGATCTCCCTTCGTATCATGTATCTTGTTCAAAATGAATGGGAGAGAGAAGGAACTAAATAAAAATAATAATCATTAAAAACTTAACTGACAAATCCATGTGATGCAAAATATATGGGAGAAAAGCACAA
This sequence comes from Picea sitchensis, assembly GCA_010110895.2. Classification (NCBI taxonomy): domain Eukaryota; kingdom Viridiplantae; phylum Streptophyta; class Pinopsida; order Pinales; family Pinaceae; genus Picea; species Picea sitchensis. The sequence continues at coordinate 152,928 of SNQJ01S0031670.1, forward strand.
GGAGAAATGTATAAAAATAAAGACTTCAAATATTCACAATTGAAATAAAAAGAAAAATCACATGTAAGGATAACTGAATTTGCAGCCATAGTTAGACAGTCCAAATGTTCCATAGGTATATTAGCCTAAAATTCGGTTAATTGACCCCCACAGTTTGTATAAATAAAAAAATTTCAATGAGAGAGATAATTTTTTAATTGGCAATCCAACGATCATAATCGTTTTGACCAAAAAGGAAGGGGGCCTGACAGGTAGTCTTGAGCTCCAGGCTGGTGAGATTCTCGTGGAGTCCAAACACCTAAAAATAGACATTGTGAGAGCTACACATATAAACTAATATCACTCTTTTCGTACTATGCATGTGGGACTAAATCTCAATAGGGTTTCTAATCAACACCGTTGATCTCTTGATCGAACGACTGCTGAGTCTCTATAGAGTTTTTGTGTGTTATTTTCTTTATTCAACTTCCTCAGCTCCAGTCGATTTCTGCATTTTTGGTTGCTCTCTTAAGTCGATGGGTATATGGACTCCATCACCAGTCAAACAAGTATATTTGGCATCAATTCAACCAAGTCGATGATGATGCATCAGTTGGTTCAAACTTGTGGTGTCTCATGCACTGATTTCAATGTCATTTAGTTAGATTGACCAAGATTTCATTTGGTCTCCCAAATCGTCAGGTGATACAATCCCTTAAGAATGAGCCAAGCCAACGATCAAGGGTATCCTGGTGAGCATCCGAGTACTTCCTTGAGCCTGGTCGATTTTCTCTAACTGTCAAATTTTCTAATTGGATGAGCCAACCTAAGTCGACCAAAATATCCAGCTCTACGAATTCATATAATAAGTGAGAAATCGACCAATGGATTTGCAGGCTCTCGTTTGTAGTCGAAAAAAATTCACGAAAAACATCAGCGATTAGTTAAACACACACACAAAAAAAATCTTTCCAGCAGCATCAACATTTCTGGGAGAGTTTTTACAAGCACAACTAATTAGCATCCAATAACAACCAACTTGTCTCTCCATCCATGGGTAGCAATCGATCAACATCCAATAGTTGACCATCAAATAATGCTTTAGCAACCATATTCTGGAGCTCCTCTGGTAACATCCTATCAAACATTTCTTGCTTTCAATATTGCCAATAGTAAAACCTACTCTGCTACATTCATCCATCAATGGAAGTGCTTCATATGCAGCTGCAATAGATCTGTTATCATTATGTTCTTCTGAAGTATTAAGTTATGAACATTTAACTATCACTTTCCTGTCTTTATTCCCTGTGCGACAGGTATCCAACTCCATATTGTCAACAATTTTTGTCTGTTGTTTCGATGTCAAAAGACCTGCATTAGAAGATTCATTGATTGTTTGTGAAGCTGCAAAGTCCTCATTTATGACCACCATCTATGTATCTTTTTTTTGCAATGGTAACCTTATTTTCTAGTATGGGATACACCCTCCAATCTATTCAATTTTGGTTTCGGAACAATAATTGTTTCCATTTAATCTGGGCAATCCAAGTTCTGAATCTCTGGTTTGACTTTAATAGGATTGCACATGTTTGAGACAGAATTCTCCAATGATTTTGGTGTATTCCCTATGTCCCCTGATTCAAAATGAGATATAGTATTACCATTCAACATTGTCTCAGGAACGAATAAAGATTCTGGTACAAACGAGACATTCTTCACAGAGCTTGTCTCAAGCAAATCTACATCCTGTACTTTCTTTAACCTTTTGAATACAACAATGGAAAATTATTTCTTCTTTTCTTTTCTTTTCAAGTCTACATCTTGTACTTTCTTTAAGCTTATTCAAATTAAACATTTTTGATAAACAATTTTTTATGGTGCATTATATTTTATTAACAAGAACAGAAGGCAATCGATTTAAACTTACAAATAAGCTTATAATGCCCTAACTATACCCACGAGATTTGTTCACACAAGGTGCAAATGCATATGTGATCAAATATAAAGATCTGGAAACCAGAGGAGCACCTCCCTTCGTATCATGTATCTTGTTCAAATATGAGATGAATGGGAGAGAGAAGGAACTAAATAAAAATAATAACCATTAAAAACTTATAAAACTTAACTGGAAAATCCATGTGATGCAAAATATATGGGAGAAAAGCACAAGGAGAAATGTATAAAAATTATATTTTTTAACAAGAATAGAAGGCAATCGATTTAAACTTACAAATAAGCTTATAATGCCGCCCACGAGATTTGTTCACACAAGGTGCAAATGCATATGTGATCAAATATAGAGATCTGGAAACCAGAGGAGGACCTCCCTTTGTATCATGTATCTTGTTCAAAATGAATGAGAGAGAGAAGTAACTAAATAAAAATAATAATCATTAAAAACTTAACTGGCAAATCCATGTGATGCAAAATATATGGGAGAAAAGCACAAAGAGAAATGTATAAAAATAAAGACTTCAAATATTCACAATTGAAATAAAAAGAAAAATCAAAGGATAACTGAATTTGCAGCCATAGTTAGACAGTCCAAATGTTCCAAAGGTATATTAGCCTAAAATTCTGTTAATTTACCCCCACAGTTTGTATAAATAAAAAAATTTCAATGAGAGAGATAATTTTTTAATTGGCAATCCAACGATCGTAATCGATCGTAATGGTTTTGACCAAAAAGGTAAGGGGCTTGACAGGTAGTCTCAAGCTCCAGGCTGGTGAGCTTCTCATAGAGTTCAAACACCTAGAAATGGATAGTTTGAGAGCTACGCATATAAACTAATATCAATCTCTTCGTACTATGCATGTGGGACTAAATCTCAATAGGGTGTTTAATCAACACCGTTGATCTCTTGATTGAACGACTGCTGAGTCTCCATAGATTTTTTGTGTGTTATTTTCTTTATGCAACTTCCTCAGCTCCAGTCGATTTCTGCATTTTTGGTTGCTCTCTTAAGTCTATGGGTATATGGACTCCATCACCAGTCAAACAAGTATATTTGGCATCAATTCAACCAAGTCGATGATGATGCATCAGTTGGTTCAAACTTGTGGCGTCTCATGCACTGATTTCGATGTCATTTAGTTAGATCGACCAAGATTTCAGTTGGTCTCCCAAATCGTCAGGTGATACAATCCCTTATGAATGAGCCAAGCCAGCGATGAAGGGTATCCTGGTGAGCGTCTGAGTACTTCCTTGAGCCTGGTCGATTTTCTCTAACTGTCAAATTTTTTAATTGGATGAGCCAACCTAAGTCGACCAAAATATCCAGCTCTACGAATTCATATAATAAGTGAGAAATCGACCAATGGATTTGCAGGTTCTCGTTTGTAGTCGAAAAAAATTCACAAAAAACATCAGCGATTAGTTAAACACACACACAAAAAAAATATTTCCAGCAGCATCAACATTTCTGGGCGAGTTTTTACGAGCACAACTAATTAGCATCCAATAACAACCAACTTGTCTCTCCATCCATGGGTAGCAGTCGATCAACATCCAATAGTTGAGCATCAAATAATGCTTTAGCAACCATATTCTGGAGCTCCTCTGGTAACATCCTACCAAACATTTCTTGCTTTCAATATTTCCAATAGTAAAACCTACTCTGCTACATTCATCCATCAATGGAAGTGCTTCATATGCAGCTGCAATAGATCTGTTATCATTATGCTCTTCTGAAGTATTAAGTTCTGAACATTTAACTATCACTTTCCTGTCTTTATTCCCTATGCGACAGGTATCCAACTCCATATTGTCAACAATTTTTGCCTGTTGTTTGGATGTCAAAAGACCTGCATTAGAAGATTCATTGATTGTTTGTGAAGCTGCGAAGTCCTCATTTATGACCACCATCTATGTATCTTTTTTTTGCAATGGTAACCTTATTTTCCAGTATGGGATACACCGTCCAATCTGTTCAATTTTGGTTTCGGAACAATAATTGTTTCCATTTAATCTGGGCAATCCAAGTTCTGAAGCTCTGGTTTGACTTTAATAGGATTGCACATGTTTGAGACAGAATTCTCCAATGATTTTGGTGTATTCCCTATGTCCCCTGATTCAAAATGAGATATAGTATTACCATTCAACACTGTCTCAGGAACGAATAAAGATTCTGGTACAAACAAGACATTCTTCACAGAGCTTGTCTCAAACAAATCTACGTCTTGTACTTTCTTTAACCTTTTGAATACAACAGTGGAAAATTATGTTCTTCTTTTCTTTTCTTTTCTTTTCAAGTCTACAGGTTCAAGTCTATTTTTGTTTGTTCAAATCTCTTCCTTGTTTATTCAAAACTATTTTTGTTTGTTGCACCATGTAGTAACAGAGTACCTCAAAACAGACTACCATAAAATAGAGTGCCAACCATTTGCTTTGTCATCATACTACCTTATCCAACAATGACATAAATGTAATCATAGGCAATGTCTCTCATCTAATTGACACCGATGCCATTCTCATCTATTTGACATCAGTTCCAATTCCATTAATGCCAACCTCTATTGATATATTGCCAACAATTTGTTCACAGATGCCACACACAATATTGTATAAATCTCGCAGGTCTGACTCACGATTGGCAAGTTTGAATTCCCAGCAAAGAGTTGAACTTAGGACTGAGTTAACTAGGATAGGTAACAAGGCCGAGAAGAGCATAGGGAGCACTCTGAGGAGTTGGTGTGTTTTTCAAGTTCTAGTGTCTTCTTCCAATCACTCAAAATAACTGAAAAGGAAACTGGTATTTTTGGCTTGAAATACGGTTAGAATCATTTTGAAGTGATGGAATTGCATATATTAGATGTTAGATGTTAACATTTCACAATCAAGGTGCAGTAAGGATATTCAAGGGTGCTGAATCTATTTTTGCATTGAAAACA
>SNQJ01S0031671.1:44349-64867 GCA_010110895.2 Picea sitchensis
CCTTGTAGCAGCTTGGACGTCGTGAGTACACGACCAAGTCGTCAATAAGACATATAGTGGGAAAAATAACTAAAGGGGGAGAAGGATATGATGAAATCCTTTTTTAGTTCATGAAAAAAAAAGAAATGATTGTACTAGCTATGTAATACAAAACATCATGTACCTTATTTTATAAACATAATTTTGATAATGAGTGTTATATGTTAATGAATGACTACTATGTGTTTCTTTATGAATATGTTGTTTTGCTTATAGTGTCTATGCATGAATATTAATGTGTTTCTTTCAAGTATTTTCTAGTAGATAGATTGGGTACTTTGGAATTGAGAGTGATGTGAGGGGGGAGGGAGGGTCCATACGAGCTTCCACATACACTTGGTTGGCCCTGTTCATTAGAGAATAAATGAGGATTTGAATAATCTTGGAGAAATCTTCCATAAATCCAATAGAGCAACATCAAAGCCAATGTTGACTACGTTGCTACTCCGTCAAAATGAGGGAGGTTTTCTCCGAGCTTAGACTAATCCAATAAATTATTCTCGAAACCAAGATGAGCTCATTCATGTATTCATGCAACCAAGTCTTTTTAATTATTATTTATTAATTTGCTGATAATTCTTTGAGTGCTGGTTATATTTGTAGAACATCTAATGGAGGAGATCTATTGGAGCAACATTAAACAAATATCATATGAGGACAACCATCAAATATATAGGTATTTGAGTTATTATTTCATTTCTAATTGCAATTTATTTGTATGATTGATAATGAATTTATCCATAACTTACTGTGGAAAAAGGGAAGGGTGCTCATTATATGAACTGGTTGGATTCAATGTTCCTTTGCTCATTATATGGGACTTTTTAGTGGGTTGGTTTTTTTATTCACTCTTGGTACTATCTATTCTCTTCAATGCTAAATTTTTGAAGCATAAACTCAAAATGAACGATGTCTTCAATACACATAATTCTTCTCTCACCCATGCTTTCAACCCTTGATTTAATCTAACTAAAAATCGCCACCCCACCTTCAAGAGAAAACAACACCGACCTTTTCCTTCCAAATAAACTTTTTCAAATACCTCTACCACTAGATCTAACTTTTGTTGTACTTCTTCATTCTTGAATTCAGTTATGGTGTATTATTCATTATATTTATAAACAAATGTTCAAGTGTATCTGGCATAGTTTGGCTTTAATTTACAAAGGCTTTCCTACATTTCATTCACTCTTCATGAACATAAACCATATTGGAAATAAACTCCTTTCAACAAAGTATTATATCATTGTGCATACAACTCTTATTTGTTTCTCTACTTAGTTCCCTTCCAACATAGGTAGGGACATTTCTCCCTAATTCTTGTTATTTAATGGTTTTGATGGAGGATTTTGTGGTGTAATGAGAGACCTTGGCTTTCAGGTTAAGAGAAAGCACACAATGGTGGAAGCAACACGATTCTACATGTAAGGAAGAAGGTGTTATAAGTGATAGTATTTTGTTTATTGGTCCTTCACACATGATCAATGCAATCTAAACCATAGGGGGAGGTTATATGCTTTGATTTATAATGACTTAATCTTACAATCGTACCATCCTTCATCTTAATAGGATATGCCATTTCTATTTTCAAGTCCCTCGAACTTGGAAACTTTCTTGGGATCCATTTCTAAACACCTTAGCCCATTTATGAACAAGACAAAAAAAAAACATAAATGAAAATGCTTGCAGATTTCTAATATATATGTTGCAATTACATATTCCAAATACAAATGTTGCCAACCTTATTCCATATACAACCATTTCTTACTGAAACCTACACAACCAAAAATTAATTTATGAACCATTTCTAAACACCTTAGACCATTTATGAACACAACAATTTTCAACTATTAAATTGCATTTGTGCCTAATGGAAAATACTACATTTTCACACAATGCAAGTCAAGAAATCAATGTCAACGTTCCTTAAGTTGTTGACATGGTGAAAAATTACCATAGGTAAGAATGGATTTCTTGATGGCTATTCTTAGGATGAAGGGAATCCTTTGTAATAATGACATGTTGATCATTGGTATTCTTAACTCTTGTACCTTCACTTCACATCAGTAGATCAAATCATCATTGTTCGAGAGTTTCTATCCTTTTAAGCTCATATTTACTTACATAAGGGCATTTTCATGAAGATAGATTGAGTGCTTCTTTCAAGTATAATTGTTGTTCATTGTTCTCTATCTTTCAAAGACAAATCTTGTTTCTTTCCATCATGTAAATAAGACATATCATACCTATTCTGTTGTGTACCAGTGCTAGTAGTCTATGTATGATGAGGTATCTTTATCTCTAAGCTACATTATGAAGTTATTTGAATGGTGGGAGAGTGTTGGTAGAGATTGCTTGTTCATTAGGCAAGGTCAAATCTTCCTTTGTCACTATTTTCATTGGAAGAGGGTGCAGTTCTTTGGGATTTGTTATATTATGCCATTTCTATTTTCAAGTCCCTCGAACTTGGCAACTTTCTTGGGCTGCATTTCTAAACACCTTAGCCCATTTATGAACAAGACAAAAACAAAACATAAAGGAAAATGCTTGCATATTTCAAATATATATGTTTCCATTACATATTAAAAGTACAAATGTTTCCAACCTTATTCCATATAGAACCATTTCTTACTGAAACCTACACAACCAAAACTTAATTTATGAACCATTTCTAAACACCTTAGACCATTTATGAATAAGACAATTTTCAACTATTAAATTGCATTTGTGCCTAATGGAAAATACTACATAGAATTGTAGTAATTGTAAAGAATTTTCACACAATGCAAGTCAAGAAATCAATGTCAATGTTCCTTAAGTTGTTGAAATGGTGAAAATTTACCATATGCAAGAATGGATTTCTTGATGGCTATTCTTAGGATGAAGGGAATCCTTTGTAATAATGACATGTTGATCATTGGTATTCTTGACTCTTGTACCTTCGCTTCACATCAGTATATCAAATAATATTTGTTTGAGAGTTTCTATCCTTTTATAAGCTCATATTGACTTAAATAATGGTGTTTTCATGAAGATATATCAAGTGCTTCTTTCAAGTATAATTGTTGTTCATTGTTCTCTATATTTCAAAGACAAATCTTGTTTCTTTCCATCATGTAAATGAGACATATAAAATCTATTCTGTTGAATACCAGTGCTAGTAGTATATGTATGATGAGGTATCTTTCTCTCTAAGCTACATTCTAAAGTTATTTGAATGGTAGGAGAGTGTTGGTATAGATTGCTTGTTCATCAGGTAAGGTCAAATATGCCTTTGTGACTATTTTCATTGGAAGAGGGTGTAGTTCTTTGGGCTTTGTTACTGTATTCTCCTTAATTTTACATGTTTACTCTCATTTAATTTTATATTGTTGGTTTTGATGATAAGGAAGTACATGTAGTAGCCAAAACATTTCACTTTGAGAGGGACTTTGGAGGGTCCAATTCAAGGTCATTTTTGGTGGAAATGGTGGTATGCTCTCCTTGCTAGTAGTTGCATTGCCAATTGCTCCCAACTATTATTTAGTTAGATACATTTAATATTACATTGTTTCATTTCATTTAATCCCATGAAAAAACTAAATTACAATAGTCAAAGTCACAAACTGGGGGGCTTTCCTCAAGGAAGGAAGTTCTAATTGGATGCTTTTTCCTAGTGAGACTTTGAGGTTGAAACATGCCATTTTTTGTGTTAACATTTTGGCACTAGGAGGGTTGAAATTATTTCATTACATGCATTAACAAATTCATTGATCTACTCCTCTTGCATGTGAGGAAAATACTACTTTGTGTCTACTTGGACCAAGATCGTTACATGACCTTCCAAGAAAGACAATTGATTTTTTACCAAAAATTAATAATGAAGGGATTACCATTACATTTGATGATATTATAAATTTTTGATCTAAATTCTAGTTAATCAACATTGTCCAAAAATATCTACTCTACATGTTTTTCTCTTTCATTCCCAAAGGAGAAGTACATGATTGGTATAGTGTATTACCTATGCAATCAATTCAAGGCTAGAAGTAGTTTAAAGAAGTTTTAGAAAGTTATTATTGAAATTATCATCATGTAATTGAGTTGTTGCAATAATTGTGTGAAAAACATAAATAAGACAAAGAGTTTGTATGATATTTCAATACAAGGTTGCATCATATGTATTACTCGTTGCACAAAAATCATAGCCCCCCACCATAGTTGGCTTGTGATTTGTATCTACGATCTTTTCCCTTCACAGTTTCTTTGTTCGTTATGTAGAAAGGAATTGACATTGTAGAGTTGGCACAAAAAGAAGAACACGTAATTGAAAATGAGTTCTAGATGTGTCACCTATCTCCGATTTTGTCTCCATATTTTGAAGACTCCATGGTTGACAAAAAAACTTTTCCAATCTCAAGAATAGATGACGAGAGAGAACATTTATTTGAGAATGTGATCCTCTTTTAATTGTAGCAATAAGAGGTAAATAATATATTATATGTTGGTATGCACAATGTTGTTGAGGAAATTTCACATTGATTAAAAACACAAACTAAAGTCTCTTCCATTCAACAAAAGAAATTCATTCAAAAGAAAGGTGAATAATTCCGTACAATGAGCACTTATGGTAAAATAACTTTCAATATCATTTCACATAACTCTCCATCAAGAAATCTAATTTATGGTGAATGTGCCACATTGACAATATGCTTGTCATGTTTCAAGCCTCATGCTATTGTTGCATGTAGTCATATAAAATGACTTAGGAAGAGAGAAACACACTAGCTTTCAAAGAGTTACTATTATTGTATATAAAATCATTAGTGAATCAAGAACATGAAGTGGTAGGGTATCCTATTTAAATCCTCTTCAATGAAGAAGAGGAAATAATTTCCACTTTCATCATGTTTGTTGATGACCACTCTTCCCTTGAAAATGATCAACTTAAGCAATGTAGATTAAACGAATTTGATGTTGAAAGTTTTTACTAAATGAGTGGTGAAACCTTTGTAAGAGAAGAGAATACTAGAAATATAAACACTGGTACTTATGCTCAAGGTGAAGTCCATTTAAACATGAAGGTGATAATAATTCCAAACATTAACATTGAAGCAAAATAAATTTCCTTTGAAGGCATTTTCAAATTCAAAACTTTTGTTATGGTTGCATCATGGACGAAATCTTTCCTCAAACAAGAATTATTGCAAAACCATAACTATCATTGGTTTCTTTCATTCATCATCAAAATAAATTCATTTTCTCACTTTCCCATCTTGCATTTCATCTTTTTTTGCAATTTGTAGTGACCAAATTATGGCTTCAGGTGTCTACACACTTGGTAATGTTGTTAATGGTTTATTTAAATTCATTTTCATGTTTATGAATACATGTCATGTATTTATAATTTTTGTATATCACACTTTACATTTTATTCACATCCACATGTTCCTCCACAGTGTGATTTCTCTATGTAGGGATTTTATGACTGTCATGCTTATAAGCATATGTTTTTGTTGTGTTTTTACTGTATTAAAAGATTTTGTGTTATTACTGTATTATATGCTTATTACTACGAAAGCCCCTCTATGCTTAAAATAATAAGAGTGAAGGGAGATCTAACTGGATAGTTCATAAAGCACAATACTTGCTAAGGTTTTGCAAATGGGGTAGAAATCTAAGTGGGCTTGATTGTGCGGAAAACTCCACAGTTAAGCGCACTTGAGCCAGATGCGTCTTGGGACGAGTGACCACTTGGGAAGTCCTAGTTACTGGGTGCAAGCCCCGAAAGTGATGATTGATGCAATGCAATTCATTTTTCTGGTTTCAATCCCATATCTTCACCCCTGTGAGCATCGCCCGATGTAATGAGTGTTAAGTGAACTATTCAAATCATGAGAATTATTGGTCAATTGCGACTAATACTCATGGATATGGGTCATAGATTAATGACTTACACTATGCAGTTAATCCCAAAAATGATGTCTAATATGTTTCACTACAGAAGCCCATCTATGCTTAAATAATAAGAGTGAAGGGAGCTCTAACTGGATAGTTCATAAGGCACAATACTTGCTAAGGTTTTGCAAATGGGGTAGCAAGCTAAGTTGGCTTGATTGTGTGGAAAAATCCATAGTTAAGCGTGCTTGAGCCAGAGGCATCTTGGGATGGGTGACCACCTGGGAAGTCCTGGTTACCGAGTGCAAGCCCCGAAAGTGATGATTAATGCAATGTGATTCATTTCGATTGTTTCAATCCCATTTCTTCACCCCTGTGAGCATCACCCAATGTAATGAGTGCTAAGTGGACTATTCAAATCATGAGAATTATTGGTCATTTGTGACTAATACTCATGGATATGGGTCATATATTAATGACTTACACCACACAGTTAATCTCGAAAATGATATCTAATATGTTGCACTACGAAAGCCCCTCTATGCTTAAATAATAAGAGTGAAGAGAGGTCTAACTGGATAGTTCATAAGGCACAATACTTGCTAAGGTTTTTCAAATGGGGTAGCAAGCTAAGTGGGCTTGATTGTGGGAAAAAATCCATAGTTAAGCACGCTTTATCCAGAGGCGTCTTGGGATAGGTGACCACCTGGGAAGTCCTGGTTACCGGGTGCAATCCCCAGAAGTGATGATTGATGCAATGCGATTCATTTCGCTGGTTTCAATCCCATTTCTTCACCCCTGCGAGTATCACCTGATGTAATGAATGCTAAGTGGACTATTCAAATGATGAGAATTATTGGTCAGTTGTGACTAATACTCATGGATATGGGTCATAAATTAATGACTTACACTACGCAGTTAATCCTGAAAATGATATATAATATGTTGCACTGCGGAAGCCTCTCTATGCTTAAATAATAAGAGTGAAGGGAGATCTAAATGGATAGTTCATAAGGCACAATACTTTATAAGGTTTTGCAAATGGGGTAGCAAGCTAAGTGGGCTTGATTGTGGGGAAAACTCCATAGTTAAGTGCACTTGAGCTAGAGGTGTCTTGGTATGTGTTATTACATAAAGTTGTCAAGGCCCGTAGGCGTGTGTCAACTTACCCAAGTCTATGTCCTTGCCCCATTTTTCTCTATTTTGTTGGCCATGTCCTTGTGTTTTCCCTCCCTCGTAGTCCGCAAAATCGCTTCCTATTCTCCTTTCTGTTTGAGCTCATTCCCTTGGCCGCTGACACTAATCATATGTTTTCCCAAGTCCTAGTCAGTTGTCCAAATCTTCGTTGTCACAGGTCGCAATGCTTGGAGTGGTCTAACATGGACTCACATCAAGCGAGCAAGCAAGTTCAATTATCGTCGATGGAAAGAAAGCATGGGAATCGAGAGTTCTGATGTGGTAGAATTTTTCAACAAAAGTTGATAAATCTCGATTTGCAAAAGGGAAGATCTGGGCTGTCCGATCGAGAAGAGCCGAGGGCCATTGATCTGACATCGAAAAATTTCGCAGTTTCATGAATCAGGAGTTCGAGGTTCTTGTCGTAAAGTTTCATCCATGGCCCAAATTCCTGAGACCCAAAAAGCCGATGGATCAATCTCAACCATCCAAACATAAGAGACATGTGGTGCTAGATCAAGTAATTTTGTGGTTTTTCGAGTCGGGGTTTGAAAGTGGAGCACGACAAGATTCCCGAAAAGCGAAATCGCAAAACGCCCCATAATAAAGCTCATGGTCTCAACGTCTGATCACATGGGAAGCAGGTCTAAAAAGAGGGGCTAGCACTCATCAATTAGCTGGCATTTAATGTTGTCAGGGAAAGGATCGTGGCCGTTCATTTTAAATAAATCCTAGTCGCCGATCTCGAAAGTCGCTTCGCGATTTCGGGTATTGCGATGTTTAGAGAAAATAGGAGTAAAGACTCCCGAAAGTCAAAGTCCTGAAATTCCATTTTGTTTAAGAGCGAGGTCATAGCCCGCGGTCACGTAGGGCGATGAAAGGGAGCTACACAAAGAATCAAAGCGCTCGATTCAAATTGTGTGGCCTCCAACCACCATAATTGACTCAAAGAAGTTGCATGATTACCTAGACACTCCTGGGTGTCAGGCTCCACTCTGATCCCAATGCAGTTAGTTAATGGAAGCAGGGGAAGGTAGTTGAAACCTCGTTTCACCCTGTAAATGGAGAGAATTGGAGCGCCGACTGTGGAGGCAGGCTGTCAGCCCAAGGTCTCTTTGTCAATGAAGTTTTCTGCAAGGCCCATACCGATCTGAGATCGTGTCTGACAGAAGAATGTATGTGCAGTCTGACAAGAGAAGAAGAAGACGCGAAGCCTTGAATACAATGACCATAGCATGTTTCTATAGGGGGCGAGTTGCTTTGAGTATATATACTCAGTTTTTATATTTTATAAGTGTCGATGGTAGAGAAAAGCTCCCGTATTGTAAATTTTTAGCGAAGCCTCTGGTTTTTGGTTAGGTATATGTATTTGAGACTTCCTGTTTAATCTAAGTCATCTCTCTTCCCCCATCTTATTATGCATATAATACTGAATGTTCATGATTGAAGGATTCACATGGATTATTGTGACTGTGTTGTAATGGATGTTTGATTACAGTGCTGTCATAGTGTGTTTGGTTTCTTGAAAGATCCAAATCTAAAAAGATCTTGTTCTCTGAGCTTTTTCCTCCTTAGGCTGTTGGAAAACCTGATGTTCATAGCATACCTTTACATTTCCTCACTAAGACTTCATCCTGATCACCATTACTACAACTTGCTGACTAAATTTAGATGAAGACCTCACCTATTTGTGCATACCAGCCCAATTTTCTGAGTTAAGGTGATACTTTCTTGAGATTGCGCCCATTTGACCCTATTATAACCAACTAGTGACATAAAACTCTGATGGGTATCATGCTTACCTTTGCTGCAATCCAGAGGTGACTTCTGGTGCCGTTGTCGAGGACAAAATTGAATATTTTACCTAGGATTGAACGACAAAGCTTATTGGTTTCGATTTTCGCTGTCCTTCTGTAGAAACTCCAATATCTGCTTCTCATTCTCCTATTATACCATCTATTGGATTTTCCCGTTTTTTAAATTTTGGGAGTGTTCCTGTTGTGTTTTCCCCTCCTGGTCTTGGTTTGGAGGGAGAAATATTTGCCACTCCTTTTTCCCTTGAGATTGTACCGTGGTTTAGACCCACTGCCTCAGAATATTTTCCTACCCCGGGCTTTACCACCCCTCCTCCTATTACAGTTTCTACTGTGCTAAGAGCACCCCTAATCCCTCAAGCCCTATAGCCTTTTCTGCAAATCCTCTATTGTTTCCCTTTCCTCCCGGAAGCTCAGTTCCAGTCTCCCCTATTCGAACCCCATCTCCTCCTAATTCTCCTCCACCTATCATCCCTATGGAAGGTTCTAATCCTTCTAGAAATAGAATGGATGCCATAGGGGCTGCTAGATATGCCTCCTTGGTCTTGCCTCAGCCTCTTAATTCCCTCCTAGTTGGTGGCTACCTTAAACAGTTGCCTAAGTTTACAGGGGGGGGGAGATATAACCGTAGAGGAGCACCTTGCATCTTTCTATATTTATGTGGATAACTACGTCATAGTAGAGAGAGATGTCTGGATGAGGATTTTTTTTCACAATCTTGACAGAGAAGCCATAAAGTGGTTTAGAGCTCTGGCTCCTGGATCCATAGCTGGGATTGAGGATCTTGATGATGTTTTCTTGAGACAATGGGAGGATAAAAAGGACTTTATGTATTACATCAAAAATTTCGGGTCCCTAAAGAGAAAAGAGGGGAGAGTCTGTCTCTGACTTCTCCAAAATATTCAATAAGATGTACAATAAAATCCCTGCAGAGATAAAGCCTATAGAGGCCTCTGCCAAAATTACCTATGCTAGCACTTTTGACCCTAACTTCTGCCTCCTGTTAAGAGAGAGAAGAGCCACTTCCTTGGCTCACATGCAAGACACAACCATGGAAGTAGAGTCTAACATATTGGCAATTAACCGACTCAAGAATAAGATCGATAGAGACAGAGGGAGGGGAAGATCTGAAATCTCAACCTCCAGTTCCTCTGCCTCCCCCCCTAAGATGGACAAAGTAACCAAGTTACTAAAATCACCTTCGGCTAGAATGGAAAGGTTGGAATTAGAAGGGAAGAAGACATACAAAAATCCTCAAAATATTGATAACAAAGGAAAATTCAAGAGGCCGAATAACAATGCTCCTCAGATCATGTCAAGGGAACAAAGGGATAGAGATATAAACAATCAGAAAAATCAAACTCCTCTCCAAAAAAACCTTGTTACCGAGGGGGAGAGGGAGGAAGAAGATCTTGAGCTTGATCCTAAAATCCATTGCATTGAAGACACCTCCCCGTTTCCTCACTCAACTCAATCCGCATACGAATAATCCTTCATGAACAGTCAAATAAATGAGCTGAGTAAAGGGGAAAAGGCCGATAATAGCCCAAATAATTACAACCTCAGATATAAGAATAAAGAAGGGAATTATGACGTCCCTGATCCATATCCCAGAGCAGAGAATCTTACCAAAGACACAACAAACAACAACAAAGAAAGGAAATCTTATAATTCCCCTCCAATAGCCAAATACTCAGTCCTAGAGGTGAGAGAAATTCTGAAGGCCCCTTCCTCTTTCAACTTTGAGCTTGAAATTCAAAAGATCATAATCCATGTCCCCCTTTAAGAGTTAGTCAAGCATGAAGACTTCAAAAGGTCCCTCTCCAAAATTTTGCAGTCTGAGTCACCCTGTCATTCCACAGACTCAGCTAACCTCCAAGATGAAAAGACTGCAATCATCTTAGGCCCTATGGTAGAATACAAAGATGATTCATCCCCTCCCTTATACACATCCCTAAACATACACAATAAGGTGTTGCATAACTGTTTGATGGATTCAGGAGCCTCTCATAATCTCATGCCCATAACCGTTATGGGAGCTGGGATTAGAAGTCACAAAGGCTTATCATGATTTATATTCTTTTGATTCGAGGAGGGTGCAATGTCTTGGGGTCATCAAAGATATAATGGTGACCTTGTTTCAGTTGCCCATGAAAAGTGTGGTCATGGATATTGTGGTGGCTGACGTTCTTCCCAAGTTCGACATGCTGTTGTCAAGATATTGGATAAAAATACTTGGGGTAACCTTGTAGATGGACCTCACGTATGCTACCATTCCAATATTTAGAGGGGAGTATAGAAGACTGTATAGAGAAGCTTAGTTGGCCTACATTATCAGTGATGAAGTGGACCCCACCAATCATCCTATATTTTCCCTGGATACTGATTTAGGATCCAACTTATTGCAGCTCACCGATGCCCTTGAACCCCCTCTTGAGATCATAAAGTCCATTTCTCTCAGTGAATATCCTCCTACAATTACCTCTATGTGGAAAATGTTTTTTGATGGAACCTCTTCTAGGGAAGGTGCCAACACTGGAGTGGTTTTTGTGTCACCTTGTCATGAAACTATATCCCTTTCATACAAATAAGAGTTTGAAACCACCAATAATGTGGCAGAATATGAAGCTCTTGTTTTAAGTTTGAGGGCTACAAAGGAGATGGGAATTGAAGAGATAACGGTGTTCAAGGATGCCGAGTTGATTGTCCAATAGATTAGAAATGCTTATAAGGCCAAAAAACCTCGGCTCAGAAGTTACATAAATGAAGTGTGTGACCTGATTGATATCTTTTTCCTCTCTTTCAACATTTCATTCATTCCTAGAGGGGAGAATACAGTGGCCGATTCTTTGGCTATTTCGGTGAGCAATTTCAGAGTTCCCCTGCCACCTAAGCTCAGGTATGATGTTCAAATTAAATATAGACCCTCCATACCTGATAATATAAAGCACTAGAAGGTGTTCAAGGATGATCTCGAAATCAAAATATTTCTCGAGTCGGTTGATGAGTTCTCTGCATTACACATTGATCAGGATCATGATTCCGAGGATGTCCCTTCCCATAAAGTATTTTTGAATAGAATTTCTAATCATCGTATTGTTCAACTGCCTAGAAATCACATTCCAAAGGGAATGGTTCCTTTGGAAAGGTTGTTATATGGGAATGATGTGGTAGTGAAGGGTGAGGTTTCAAATGAGGATGCTGATGTGGCTGAGTGTAATATTGGCACAGAGGGGAATCCGAAGTTTGTCAAGTTTTCAACCAACCTGTCAAAGGAGCAGAGGGACGAGTATGCTGGGTTATTAAAAGAGTTCGCTGACGTGTTTGATTGGACCTATGAATACCTCAGAATGTATGACACCAGCGTAATTTAGCATAAGATCCCTCTAAAAGAAGAGTCCAAACTGTTTAGGTAGAAATTAAGACAAATAAATCCTATGTTGCTGCCTATTATGGAGAAAGAGGTAAAGAAGTTGCTGGATGCCCAAATTATCGTGCCTTTGAGGTATTCAGAGTGGGTTGCCAATTTGGTCCCAATAAGAAAGAAGAGTGGGGAAATAAGACTTTGTGTCGATTTTAGGAACCTCAACAAGAGCTCAAAGAAGGATAACTACCCCTTGCTGAAAATGGAACACATATTACAAAGGGTAATTGGCACATTAAGGATATCCATGATTGATGGTTTTTCGGGCTACAATCAGATCTCGGTCCTGCCCAAGGACAGAGAAAAAATAGCCTTTCACCACTCCTTGGGGTACGTTCATGTATGCCAAACTTCCCTTTGGATTGATGAACACAGGGGCGACCTTTCAACGAGCCATGTATATAGCTTTCATTAGAGAAAGGGACAAGTTTGTGGTCATCTATCTGGATGACATTATAGTTTTCTCTAGATATGACAGAGAGCACTGTGAGCATTTAAAAAGGGTGTTATTGAAATGCAGAAAGTTTGGTCTCTCCTTAAATCCCAAGAAGTCTTTGTTTTCCATGAAGGAGGGAAAGATGCTGGGCCACATAGTATCAGCCAAAGGAGTCAGAATTGATCTCAGCAGAGTTGAATCAATCCAAACCTTCTCACTCCCAAGATCTAGGAAATAAGTCCAATCTTTCCTGGGAAATTTTTTGAGGAGGTTTGTTTCCAATTTTGCCGAGATGGTAAAGCTTATAACAACCATGTTGAGAAAGGGAAACAGAGTTAAGTGGACTATTGAGTCTCGAAATTCCTTTAATCAAATAAATAAGGCCTTGAATGAGTCACCAGTGATTATCAGTCTCGATTACTCAAAGGATTGCCTTATTTTCTCATTTGCTTCATTTGACACTGTAGCAACTGTTCTGTTACAGAAGAATGATGAAGGGTTGGAGCAACCCATCTCCTTTTTCAGTCGGGCATTGAGAGATGCTGAGGTGAAATATGACATGATGGAGAAGCATGCCTATGCTTTGGTTAAATCTCTCAAAGCTTTCAGAGTCTATGCCGTGCAGTCAAAAATCACTGCATATGTCCCTTCAACTGCCGTGAAGGAAATTCTTATTCAACCAGACATAGATGGAAGGAGGAGCCAATGGATTGCCAAAAACCTCGAATTTGACCTGGAGATAAAGCTCACCAAATTGATTAAAGGTCAAGGTTTAGCAAGACTGCTGGCTAAATCTAATTGCAAATATTTGGGGGTAAGATTCATCAATGAATTCTCAGAAAATCAGTAGGTTGAACTGCATGATACAAATGCTCGGGTAGACCCCCCATTAGCAGGATGTCCTTGGTACAAGGATGTCATATATTTTCTGCAATAATTGCGGCCCCTCGATGGCATGCAAAGGAACAAGGAAAGAGATTTAAAGCTCAAAGAAATTAAATACTGCCTTGTTGATAAAAAAATATATTGGAAAGACCCCCTGGGGGTACTTCTGAGATGTTTAGACCCACACGAAGCACAAAGGATTGTGTCATAATTTCATGACAGTTTGTGTGGGGGACATCACTTCTGGAGAATGACAACCCATAAAATTATCAGGGATGGTTATTTATGGCATTCTCTGTTCACTGATGTTTGTGCAAAATTCAGAGCCTGTGCTAAATGTTAGAAATTCTCAGGAAAGCAGTAGCTAAAGCCGCTGCCATTGAAGCCTGCGGTTGGTTCAGGTCCCTTCCAGCAGTGGGGCATGGACTTCATTGGGGATATTAATCCAACATCCATCGGTCAACATAGATGGATCCTGACTGGCACACATTATTTTACCAAGTGGATATAATCTATCCGCACAAGGAGCACTTCCCACAAGGCAATCATCAGTTTCCTGGAGGATATCATAGCAAGATTTGGATGCCCGAGTAGAATTGTCATAGATAATGCCACTTCTTTCAAAGATGAAGCATTGATCTTCTTCTGTGAGTAGTTCGAAATTAAGTTGATTCACTCTACCCCATACTACCCCTAGGGAAATGGACTGACATAGTCCTCTAACAAGATCATGATCAAAATCATTAAGAGACTGTTAGAGGATAACAAAAAAGCATGGGATTGAAAGATCAAGTTTTCCCTGTGGGACGATAGAGTGACAACAAAAATATCTCTTGGCGTCTCTCTGTTCCAACTGGTGTATGGAGCTGAAGAAGTTTTTCCCTCTCAGCTGGCCTTGCCCATGGAGAAATTCTTTCAAGATCACCAGGGTGAGCCCGATGATATGAGGAGAAGAATCCAAAAATTGGTTGAAGTGCAACAGGAAAGAGAGCAACTCCTGGATAGAGAACATGAGCATCAACATAGAGTCAAATGAGATTTTGACAGGAAGGTGTGAAAAGGAGATTTCTAGCTGGGAGATCTAGTCTTAAAATGGGATGCACCAAAGAAGGACAGAGGAAAGAATACCAAATTCGAGGCCATATGGATCGACCCCTTCAAGATTTCTGAAGTATTTCTGAACAATACTTACAGGTTATAGAATCCGAAGGGTGATGAAGTTTTTGATGGCCCTGTAAATGGCCACTTCCTGAAAAAGCTTTCGATGTCCCACCATTGTAAATACCATCCTTGTTTTGTTTTTGTTTTATTTTTATCTTTCTATGAATGATAGACTCCATATCCCAACAACTAAGGAACTGGAACTACTTGTTCTTGGCATCTCATAGGGAGCATACCATCCCCTGTGGATCCAAATGTTATCAAAAAAAGTTGTCAAGGCCCGTAGGCATGTGTCAACTTGCCCAAGTACGTGTACTTGCCCCATTTTTATCTATTTTGTTGGCCATGTCCTTGTGTTTTCACTCCCTCGTAGTCCGCAAAATTTCTTCCTGTTCACCTTTCTGTTTGAGCTCATCCCCTTGGCTGCTGACACTAATCATATGTTTTCCCAAGTACCAGTCAGTTGTCCAAATCTTTGTTGTCACAGGCTGCAATGCTTGGAGTGGTCTAACATGGACTCAGATAAAGAGAGCAAGAAAGTTCAGTTGTCGCCGATGGAAAGCGAGAACGTGAATCAAGAGTTATGATGTGGTATAACTATTCAACAGAATTCACGAAATCCTGATTCGGGAAAGGGAAGATCCGGGCCGTTTGATCGAGAAGAGCCAAGGGCCGTTGATCTGAAATCGACAAATTTCGTGGTTTCGTGAATTGGGAGTTTGGGGTTCTTGTCGTAAAGTTTCATCCATGGCCCAAAGTCCCGAGACACGAAAAGTAGATGGATCAATCTCATCCATCCAAAAATAAGAGACACGTGGCACCAGATCAAGTAGTTTTTCGGTTTTGTGAGTCGGGGTTTCAAAAGTGGAGCACGACAAGACTCCCAAAATGCGAAATCGCAAAATGCCCCGGAATCAAGCTCATGGTATCAACATCTGATCACATGGGAAGCTGGTCTGGAAAGAGGGGCTAGCGCTCATCACTTAGCCGGTGTTTCATGTTGTCAGGGAAAGGATCGTGGCAGTTCATTTTAAATCAAGCCTAACTGCCGATCTCGAAATCCACTTCACAATTTCGGGTATCGCGATGTTGAGAGCAAAGAGGAGTAAAGACTCCCAAAAGGTGAAGTCCCAATTTTTTTTTTTTTAAGTGCAATGTCACAGCCCGCGGTCACATAGGGCAATGAAATGGAGTTGCGCAAAGAATCAAAGTGCTCGAGTCGAATTACGTGGCCTTGAGCCACCAAAATTGACTCAAAGAAGTTGTGTGCTTACCTGGACATTCCTGGGTGTTAGGCTCCACTCCGATCCCAATGCAGTTAGTTAATGGAAGCAGGGGAAGGTATTTGAAACCTCATTTCACCCCATAAATGGAGAGCATGGGAGCGCCCGCTGTGGAGGTAGGCTATCATCCCAAGGTATCTTTGTCAATGAAGTTTTCTACAAGGCCCATACTGATCTGAGATCGCGTATGACAGAATAATGTATGTGCAGTTTGATAGGAGAAGAAGAAGACGCGAAGCCTTGAATACAGTGACCAGAGCACGTTTCTGTAGGGGCAAGTTTCTTTGAGTATACATACTTAGTTTTTATATTTTGTAAGTGTCGATGGTAGAGAAAAGCTCTCGTATTGTAAAGTTTTAGCGAATCCTCTGGTTTCTGGTTAGGTATCTATATTTGAGACTTCCTGTTTAATCTAAGTCAACTCTCTTCTCCCATCTTATTATACATCTAATACTGAATGTTCATGATTGAAGGATTCACATGGATTATTGTGACTCTGTTGTAATGGATGTTTGATTACAGTGCTGTCATAGTGTGTTCAGTTTCTTGAAATCTCTGAATCCAAGAAGATATTTCTTCCTTGAGATTTTTCCTCCATAGGCTGCTGGAAAACTTGATGTTCATATTAGACCTTTACATTTCCTCACTAAGTCTTCCTCCTGATCACCATTACTACAACTTACTGACTGAAGTTATATCAAGACCTCACCTATTTGTGCATACCAACCCAGTTTTTTGAGTTAAGGCGATACCCATTTGAACCTCTTATAACCAAGTAGTGACATAAAAATTTGATGGGTATCAGGCTTACCTTTGCCGCAATCCAGAGGTGACTTTTGGTGCTAACATTTATGGCACCGTTGCCGGGGAAAAAATTGAAGATTTTCCATGGGATTGAATGAAATATCTTATTGGTTCTGAAGGTGCATCAGAACTTAGTACATCAAAGATTGTAGCTGTGCACCTGGTGACTCCATTGATGTGAATCCACCTTTTCAGTTGTGTCTTCTAGAAGTAGACACACGAGGTCTACTCCACAGCTGCCTTTAGCAACACCTGAAGCTGATCTAGAGAAAATTGTCAGAAAGGGAAAGGCCCTCCGAGAAGGGACTTATACTGCTGAACCAGGTATTTATGATGATTTTCACTGTCCTTCTGTAGACACTCCAATATCTGCTTCACATTCTCCTATTATACCATCTGTTGGAGTTTTCTGTTTTTAAAATTTTGGGAGTGTTCCTGTTGAGTTTTCCCCTCTTGGTCTTCGTTTGGAGGGAAAAATATTTGTCACTCCTTTTTCCCCTGAGATTGTACCGTGGTTTAGACCCACCGCCTCAAAATATTTTCCTACCCTGGGCTTTATCACCCCTCCTCCTATTACGGTTGCTACTGCGCTAAGATCACCCCCTAATCCCTCAAGCCCTGTAGCCTTTTCTACAAATCCTCTGTTGTTTCCATTTCCTCCCGGAAGCTCAGTTCCAGTCTCCCCTGTTCGAACCCCATATCCTCCTAATTCTCCTCTGCTTATCATCCTATGGAAGGTGCTAATCCTTATAGAAATAGAATGGATGCCATAGTGGCTGCTAGATATGCCCCCCTGGTCTTACCTCAGCCTCTTAATTCTCTCCCAGTCGGTGGCTACCTTAAACAGTTTCCTAAGTTTACAGGGGAGGGAGATATAACCATAGAGGATCACCTTGCAGCTTTCTATAGTTATGCGGATAAATGCGTCATAGTAGACGAAGATGTCTGGATGAGGATTTTTGTTCACAGTCTTGACAAAGAAGCTAGAAAGTGGTTCAGAGCTCTGGCTCCTGGATCCATAGCTGGGATTGAGGATCTTGATGACGTTTTCTTGAGACAATGGGGGGATAAAAAGGACTTTATGTATTACATCACAAAGTTTGGGTAAAGATAAAAGAGGGATATTCTGTCCCTGAATTCTCCAAAAGATTCAACAAGACATGCAATAAAATCCCTGCTGAGATAAAACCTACAGAGGAATCTGCCAAAATTACCTATCCCAACGCTTTTGACCCTGACTTATGCCTCTTGTTAAGAGAGAGAAGAGCCACTTCCTTGGCTCACATGGAAGACACAACCCTGAAAGTAGAGTCTAACATATTGGAAGCTGACCAACTCAGGAATAAGACCGATAGAGACAGAGGAAGGGGAAGATCTAAAACCTCAACCTCCAGTTCCTCTGCCCCCCCCTCAAGTGGACGAAGTAACCAAGTTACTAAAATCACTTTCAGCTAGAATGGAAAGGTTGGAATTAGAAGGGAAGCATACATACAAAAATCCTCAAAATATTGATAACAGAGGCAACTTCAGGAGGCCGAATAACAATGATCCTCAGATTATGTGAAGGGAACAAAGGGACAAAGATAGAAACGATCATAAAATTCAAACTCCTTTCCAAAACAACCTTGTTACTGAGGGGGAGAGGGAGGAAGAAGAATTTGAGCTTGATCCTGAAATCCATTGTGTTGAAGACACCTCCCCGTTTCCTCACTTAACTCAATCCGCATACGAATAATCCCTCATGAACAGTCAAATAAATGAGCTAAGTAAAGAGGAAAAGGCCGATAATATCCCAAGTAAATACAACCTGAGATCTAAGAAGAAAGAAGGGAAGTCTGACGTCCCTGATCTAGCTCCTAGAGCATAGAATATTACCAAATATGCAACAAACAAAAACAAAGAAAATAAAGCTTAGAATTCCCCTCAAATAGCTAAAGACCCAGTCCCAGAGGTGAGAAAAATTATGAAGCCCCCATCCTCTTTCAACTTTGAGCTTAAAATTTAGAAGATCAGAATCCTTGTCCCCCTTTTGGAGCTAGTCAAGCACAAAGACTTCAAAAGGTCCCTCTCTAAACTTTTGCAGTCCGAGTCACCCTGCCATTCCACAGACTCAGTTAACCTCCAAGATGAAAAGCCCGCAGTCATCTTAGGCCCTATGGTAGAAGACAAAGATGATTCATCCCCTCCCTTCTACACATCACTAAACATACATGATAAGGTGATACATAACTGTTTGATGGATTCAGGGGCCTCTCATAATCTCATGCCCAGAACCGTTATGGAAGAGTTGGGACTAGAAGTCACAAAGGCTTATCATGATTTATATTTTTTTGATTCGAGGAGGGTGCAATGTCTTGGGTTCATCAAAGATATAGTGGTGACCTTGTTTCAGCTGCCCATGAAAAGTGTGGTCATGGATATTGTGGTGGTTGACGTTCCTCCCAAGTTCGGCATGTTGTTGTCAAGATCTTGGATAAAAATACTCGGGGGAATGTTGTAGATGGATCTCTTGTATGCTACTATTCTAGTATTCAGAGGGGAGCATAGAAGACTATATAGAGAATATCAGTTGGCCTACATTATCAGGGATGAAGCAGACCCCACCAATCATCCTATATTTTCCATGGATACTGATTTAGGATCCAGCTTATTGCATCTCACCGATGCCCCTGAACCCTCTCTTGAGATCAGAAAGTCCATTACTCTAGGTGAAGATCCTCCTCCAATTACCTCTATGTGGAAAATGTTTTTTGATCGAGCCTCTTCTAGTGAAGGTGTTGGCGCTGGAGTGGTTTTTTTGTCACCTTGTCATGAAACTATATCCCTGTCATATAAATTAGAGTTTGAAACCACTAATAATGTGGCAGAATATGAAGCTCTTGTTTTAGGTTTGAGGCCCGCAAAGGACATGGGAATTGAAGAGATAACAATGTACATCTAAGACATATAAGATAGGCATTCAAAAGCATTCATTTTGGAGTATGAATTACTCCTAGTCTCTGGAGAAGATACTCAAGGGCTTCCTGTGGAAGCGGTTTTGTAAAGACGTATGACACTTGTTCTTTTGTTCCCACATATTCAACTCTTATGTTCTTCTCTACAACCTGTTCCTGTAGAAAGTGATACTTGATTAGAATGTGCTTCGTCTTGAAGTGCATCACCGAGTTTTTTGAGATACTGATGGCGCTTGTATGATCACAATAGATTGGAATGGGCTCATCATACTCAACCTGTGTATCTGTCAAAGTTTTTTTCATCCATAGAACCTGTGTACAACATGTTGCTGCTGTAGTATACTATGCCTCAAATGTAGATAAGGATATTGATGATTGTTTCTTGCTTAGACAAGATACTAAACACTCACCCAAGTAGAATGTTGCTCCACTGGTGCTTCGTCGGTCATCAATGCAACCTGCCCAATCTGCATCTGTGTAGGCAATAAGTGACAGATCCTTTCCTTTTGGATACCATAATCCAAACTCTTCTATTCCTTTGAGATATCTGAAAATCATCTTCACTGCTAATACATGTGATTCCTTTGGTGTTGCTTGAAATCATGCCACCTTTCCAACTGCCTGCATTACATCTGGTCTAGATGATGTCACATATAGTTGTTGAT
>SNQJ01S0031672.1:0-10194 GCA_010110895.2 Picea sitchensis
TCTATTTGTCATGGCATTATCTTAATCAATGTTGCATGTTGAAGCTATGCTCAAATTAATAGAAGAATTGAAAGTTGATCATAGAGCTTATCATCTAACCTAACCTTTGTCAAGTATATTGTCTTAATACATAAGATAGGTTGAAGAAATCACTGATCACTTGAGTGAAGGATACCTAGAACAGGCAAGATAATTTCATTCTTGAGGACAAGGCTCTGTGTTTGATTAATCAAGATTCAAAGGTACGTATGACAAGTTGATGACTTTAGTTGAGACACTAGCCTTGTAAAGTATTATAGCTGATAGCATGTGAGCATATAAAGGTAAATACTTTGCATTAACACTTCCCTCTAGGAGAAACCTCAGGTGTTAGTTCTAGGTTTCCATGGAAAAATGATTGGTCACAAACACTGTGAGAGTGTTTACCTCATTTCATATTGTATTCTTTACCTTTAATCTTTGATAAACTATAAGTGATAGTTCTAAAGGAGCTTATTTTTGATGATTGTTCGTAAGCATTGCTTTATACATATTATTAGAAGGATATTACTCTTACTTGTTAGTCTTGTTGACCTTGCTCTAGGTCACATGAGGAAGCTATAGCCAAGGTTGCATAAGGAAACATACTAAAGAAGAGATCATAAATGAAGCAATCATTTTTGTTGAAAAGCATGCGGACTTGTATAAGCTAAAGGGTCACCCAAAAGCTGCCATGACCCACTTATTGAAGAATCCATGTGAACTCTAGAAGATTAGCTCACATCAACTACAAGGCGCTACCATACATGCAAAGCTGTCACAAGTTCACCAAAACTCAAAGGTGACCATGGCGTATGTAAATGGATGTGCACAACAAGGAAAACATCAAGAAGCCCTGCTCCTAAGAGACAACAAGACGTGACGGGAGTCCTAGAACCCACTCATTCAGATGTATGTGGCTCCAATGCCATCATCCCTCCATTAATGGGTATGTATACTATGTATCATCTTATTAATGATTATTCTCATAAAAAACTTTGATATATTTGAAGTGTTCAAGAAGATCAAAGAATTCAAAGTCTTGATAGAAAACCCTTTGTAAGGAAGATTAAGATAGTTGGGTCAAATAATGGAGGAGAATATACCTCAAAAAGAGTTCGTAAACTTCAAGTAGAAAGATGTTGGGGATCTTGATCCCCAACAAAACGATGTAGTTGAACATGAAGAATAGAACCATACTGGAAGTCGGAAGACTACGTGATCCATGATCAAGATCTTCCTATGTGCTTATGGGCGTAAGCAACACAACAATCAAGTTATGTGAAGAACCGGATCATCCCATAGCACAATTTGGGCTCAAGACACCTAAGAGATGTTCACCCTGAAGAAGCTTAGGTGCTTTCATCCCAAAATATTTGGCTATCCATTGTTTATTCATATACTTAAAGAAAAGAAACAAGTTGGACCCTTTAGGAAAGAAGGAATATTTGGGTCTCATGCCTCAATCTACATACTGTGACCGCCATACATTGAGATCGCCAGGATGCGGGACTGCTGATGAAGAAGTAACACGAGAAATCAAGAAGATGCCGCCTTGAAGAAGTATATGAAGAGGCACTCGTAATCCCAGATTGCGTATCCGGTGGGAGGGAAGTTCCTGTAAATGTAACCCGTATGGGAAGTCATAAATATCCCCCGATGAGGAGAGACTAAAGATCAGGATATAATAGAAGTTCAAGAACCTCTCAAATGACCTTCTCCCATAAAAGAAAGTTTCTCCGCTTTGGGCAAGAGAGCTTCTATTCAAGATGAAGAGAAGTATGGTGTTCCGTATGAAACCACCAGGACGTGAAAGACCAAAGCCATTTTCCAATTACACGACTTTGATGTGTGTAATCTACTAGATGAAGAGCCTACATGCTTCTAGAAGAAGGGCATTCAGAAGAAGGAATGGGAAATGCCATGAAAGAGGAATACCAATCCATAATAAAGAATGATGTATGGAAATTGTTCCTAGACCAAAAAAGTAAGAAGATGGTATACTCAAAATGGCTCTTCAAGATAAAAACATGCTAACAATGGGATGGAAGTATTGAGAAATATAAAGTAAGATTTGTCGCTTATGGTTTTTCCCAGAAGGAATGCATTGAATATGAAGATACATTTGTCTGCGGAATGTATACACTTCGATCGTGACCATCATAGCTCTTGTAGCTAAGAGATGAAATGGAAGTCGCATCCGATGGATGTGAAGATAGCTTTCCCAAATAAAGGTCTAAGAGGTAGTGTATATAGAGCAACCCAAGGATTTGAGGTTGAAGACAAGAAGTTTCATGTCCGGCAGACAGGTAAAGAAATCCTTATACGATTGGAAGCACCTCCCGTATTTGGTATGGTCAGATAGTTTCTTGAGAGCTTAGGCTTTACCAAGAGTAAAGTAGACTCAAATCTCTACTTCAAAGACTATGGATAGTGAACCAAGAATCTTATTACCGTATGTGGATGAATTCATATTCTTAACTCTGAGAAGAAAAGCTCATCGCTTAATGTAAAAAGAGACTTGCATCAAAATTCGAAATGAAAGTAACTTTAGCCTAATGAAATACTTCTAGGTCTTGAGGTGGCATGTAGCGGCGTCCGTAGCGATATTCCTAACCAGGTAATACAAATAAATCTTAAAGAGATTCGACATGTTAGAATGTAAGTCCATGAATACATCCATGGAACGGGTTAAGTCGTTGGTCGATACTGCTAGACTTGATAGATGCCAATCGCATGACAGATTATTGATCACCAATGTAATGCGGACTAACACCTCTGCATCAAACATTTTGTTTTGCGCAAGAAACACTTGAGTCGGGCCGGTAGAGCCTAGACGTGTTCGCTACCCAGTGGTTGCAAACATGATGAGGTACCCTAAAGGTACACAAATGGATTATGCTCTACCATGATGAGACAATGACTCTACATCGAGTGGATATAATGATGCAGATTAGGCAGGAAACGTTGCTGACAGAAAAAGCACCCACGACAAGTTGTTTCAGTGTTGGATCAGCCATGATCTCATGGCAGTAGGAAGCAATCTAGTATTGCTCGACGTTGTAGGCGTATACATTTATTGCTCGCTAGAATGAAGCTATGTGGATTTGAAAGTTGTTGACCGGCCCATTTGACTTGGAGATGAGAGAAATTGTGATTCTATGTGACAACCGTGAGATGCATAAAGATGACGAGAACTCAGATTCCATGACAGTCGAACATAGAGATCCCTCTATCATTTCATCCACGCATATGGTGCTTAGAGGAGTGTTGAAGCTCTGGTACATTAGCACGTATGAACAGGTTGTTGATGTGTTGATAAACCTCTATCTCGTAAAGTTTGAACACTTTCGGTGATAAGCTTGGTATAGTCCGAAGGACCCTCCCCGGTGCGATATATATTTATTCCTTTTGTTTCCGGTTCACTGCTATAATGTGAAGTAAGATGAGTCATTACTTCGACTCTTCGGTAGACGTGAAGAAAGATGAGTCATCAGCTCGACTACTGCTAGACGAAGTAAGATGCGTTTATGTGTTCCTTTGCTTCTCGACCTCTCCGCTAGAAGTAAAGCAATATGAGCTACTGCTTTGACCTCACCGCAGACATAAAGAAAGACGCTATGCGTGTTCCTTACTTTGACCTCGGCCGTTAGATCTAATGAAAGATGAAGAGTCATTGCTTCCGACCTACCGTTAGGACGAAGCATGACGCTATGGGTATTCTTCCGACCTTGTTGTTAGACGTAAGTAAGATGATTCCTTGCTTCCACTGCTGTTAGACGTAGCAAGATGATGATGTGTTCTTTGTTTCTGACCTAGTTGTTAGGTGTAAAGCATGACGTTGTGTGATTTTTTCTTCTGACCTCGCTGTTAGAATTAAATAAAGATGATTCCTTTCTTCTGAGCTTGTTGTTAGACGTTAAGCAAGATGTGATGTTCCTTTTTTTTGACCTAGTTGTTAGACATAGCAAGATGATGTTCCTTTCTTCCCACCTAGTTGTTAGACATAAAGCAGCATGATCCCTTGTTTCCGACTACTGTTAGACGTAGCAAGATGATGATGTGTTCCTTGCTTCCACCTAGTTGTTAGACCTAAAACAAGATGATTCCTTGCTTCCCACCTGGTTAGACATAAAGAAAGATGACCCATTAATCGAAAGCTACCATCTTAACAACCGACATTGAGCCGTGCTGTGGTAATCGGATGTACCAGTCGGACGCAGGTATCATTTTTTACCGATACATATTTGATGCAGATGATGATAGCATTCCTTCGAGAATGACTCATGTTCGGCTTTGTGAAGAAAAATTCTGATGACTCGTAGATATGCAAACCAATGTTCCAAGATGATATTGACGAGCATCGTCTCCTCCGGGATGCTAATCGATGATGCGTGACCTCTCGCTGATGTTGTTGAAGAATAATTCTCTTGTTAAGGGGGAGTGCTGAAATAATGCAACTGCGAAGAACATTCTTATTCTTATTATTATTGAGATTCATAGGATTAACTTCAACGTGGATTAATCATGTCGGCATTGTATTAGGACCAACCCCCTTGGCGGATTGGTCAACGTGCAATTGTAATAGGCGTAATAAGAAGTCGGCCCCAAATAGCCATTATTGAGACCTAGAATATAATAAAGGTGGGTTTACCCACCTGTAGTGAGAGGTCGGCCCCGCCAGTTGAATATTGACCCTTCACATCGCAAGGCCTTAGAGTATATATAGAGAGGTTAGCTCTCACTTTAACACACAACTATCTTGCTCAGCTTGAGAGACAAGTTCGGACCATATTGGCAAAGGAGAGAGGGAGAAGAGTGGTGCATCTTTGAGAGAGAGGAATGTTCATATTGGTTTGAGCTATCTCTGACATTGTATTGGCAATTTATAAAAAGGAAGTTTTATCGGTCTTCTTCATGAGGGTTTCCTCAGATAAATGTTGTGTCTCTTGTGAATGTGTATTTCTGATCTTGTTCTTATGTTGTTCTTTATCTATTGAAACGAACTATAATAATGGCATAAACATTAACAGCTTGCACGCCCCAATCTTCTTTTGTAGTGGCAAGATAATTGAAAACTTGATTGCTCATATCTAAATCTTAAAGAATAGTTTATAGCATTGTGACAAAAATTAGAGCAGAAAAACAATAAACTATAGAAAAACCCTTTGTACCTTGAAAATTTTTATCTTCCTTGAGGAGGTCGATTTCTTCATGCCGATAATCTCTCTGATCTACACATTCGGTTCTGGTACTTTTTTTCATTCCTTCTTGGTGGCTGATTTTTTCTTGTTTCTAAAGTGACTATTGTCAATGTTTGAGGATTTGAAAACTTGATAGGTTCTCAGATACTTGGATGATCACTACTTGATCCTTCTCATACCCCCAATCCATCTTTCAACTTTGGGTTTCTTTGTTGACTTAGAATGGAGGCTAATCCTTTCGAGGTTTTAATACTTGCGATTTCCAGATACAGTCCCTTAAACTTTTCCATTTCTTTCCTGGTTTTTACTATCTCTTCTAAGGCTTCACACCTCGGCTTTCTCCGGACAATTGTTGTTTCGGGGTGATGTCTTCTATTTTCATTTTGTAATTCCACCCTCTGTTGTGGCAAAGTCTTCATCGATTGCTTATTATCTTTCTAACTCAGACAACAATTGTTTTTGGTTGCTCTTACCTTTGAGTTCCAATAACTTTCCTCGGGTGCACTAATCAGCCTCTCCTTCCATATCAACCATAGATTCTTCTTCATTCATCATCACCTCGTAGCTTTATTATCATAATACCCTTTGGCCATAAGCATGAATTCATTTACCTTATCTTCACAATAGGAAGATACTATCGCATGTATTTTGAGGAATTGTCATTATTTTGCACATAAACTTTTCTTCTTACTATATTTCTTGAATTTGTACTTCTTTCATCAATGTAGTTCGGTCCCTTTTGATGTAACACTTAGATGCAAATGACCTATCTTACCATAGGTAAACATTTGAAGGGCAACTTGTCTTGATATTTTCTCTTTGACCTTCTTTAACCTTCTCACAAATTTTCCTCAATGTCATCTAAGTCTCCAACAAGATTCTTGTCTACTCTTTAAATGATGCTTCTCTAGTAATGGATTTATCTTTGCCAATTCTTATTTCATATGCAGCTAAATTTCCTAGAAGTTGATCAATGGACGTAGTTTTAAGATCATTTAGTTCTTTCTTCTATTGCAAAGACTTTTAGATTAAATTTACTGCTGCAGATCTTAAAATCTTCGAACTAAGAGTGATTCTTCAAAACTTCTCACCAAGACTCTTCATGGTATCTCTACAAGTTATTCAACTCTTAAAAAATACTTTCTAACTGCTTCATCTTCATTCATCTCTTAGTTGTTCAAATTTGAACCTAAATGTTTGAAGTTTGTCATCTTTTTTTACTTTCTCATTTCCTCTATAGTCGCCAATGAGTTTTGTCCCACATTTCTTTGGTAGCTTGAAGATGCATCACCTTTACAAACTTGACTTCAAGTAAATCCATTCAAATAGACTCATTCCAGAATTAAAGATAAATTCTAACTTATCATCCCAGTTGTGCACAAATGTGCTTTATGTATCCATTCTGATTACATCCCAAACATCAACACCTAAGGCCATTAGATATGTTCTCATTTTAACCTTCCAAAAGGAAAAAAATTGCTCCATCAAACAGAGGAGGCTTACTGGTCAAGTCCCTTCATGACTTGTCATGTTTAATCTTACGGATCTACCTTTAAATAAAAAGAACCCGGCCTCGAGCACCAATTGTTGAAATTACTTCAAGACAACTAAGAGGTGAATCAATTGTTACTGCTTAAACAATTTTAATTTAATTCAAACCATTTTAACCCTTTCTCCAAGTGACCATCAATATTATACTACATATGGACAACATAAATAATGAGCATCACTCACACATAAGATATACAATGAGACATACTACCAGGGAAACCCATAAAGGGATAAAACCCCTTCTTCTTCGAAATTATAGGCAGTGTTTTAAGTTCTGGACATCATCTATAATTGGGCACCAACTCACTGTGAGGCTTCTACTCGCTTTTACAAGCTCCAACTTGTTTGAGAGCACCAACTCTCCTGTTTCTAGCACCCATTATAAGGAAGTAATAACTCCCTAAGTGTTCCAAAGACTAACTAGATGGAAGCACCAACTTCCACCACATCACTAACCTTTTATGCAATGTAGAACAATTGTTCTCCCTCAATTCACCCCTACACCTCAATTTTTGGTTATCAGAACCGTATTGAAGTTACAACTCCCCTCGCGGTTCAAGAACCCACTTGAACCTCCAGCGGACAAATGTAGCCCTCCCTAGCACCACTCTACCTCTACCTCCCTAATTATAAATAAATGATTAATAACCAACAACACAGATAAATCGGTTCTTACCACTTCTTTCTATTATAACTGTCCGCTCGGGATCAGCTTCTACAATTCTTCTCTTCCTTTGTCTCGTTTCGCAATTTTTCTCTCTCGCTTCAAGCTTTTCTCGCATCAGCTTCTTGTTTTTCTTTATTCCTCATCTCATTCTATCTATGAGTTTTATCTCACACTCACATATTGTCACCACACTGCACATACTGTAAATTTTCCTTTCTTATAGTTCAACTCATTTTCATTCAGAACAACCAACCATGCACAGCCATCTCATATCTTCTTTTATTCACACACGCTTCAGCAATTGAATCGCCAATCGATCAAGAAACATGAATCAATTTTTCTAACTAAATCGTAATCCCATCAATTAATTGTGAGGTGAAACTTTATCCCTCCAATCATATTCGAATTCGCATGTACCATTGGATTACAAGAAACAAATGTCTTTCGTGATTGTGATTTCAGCACTGGTGATTTCACATGTTGCAAATTTCAGTTGCAAGCATCTCGACTTTCCAAGTCGTGATCCCTAAAATGGATCTAGATCAACGGGTCTACAAAACTTCATAATCTAATACTTTCTTTTCCTAATCGAATGGCTAACGGGATTTCAACGTTTTTTTTTTTTTTTTTTTTTTGTTTTATTTATTTTTTATCAAGGTGGATATCAGTGGCCACCTATCTTTCAAATGGCTCAAAACAATTTTTTTTTTTTTTTTTTTTTTTTTTATTATTTTTAGTAGTTTTTTACTTCTGTGGCCATTTTGAGGGTCCAAATGAAGGTTTTGAGATCGATGTCTTAATGATAGCCAAAAGGCATGGTTGAGCCCCCAAAATGAATCTCCTCAACAATACCTTTCCAACGAGTTATCACACTTCAAAACGGGAGATCAGATGCAAAAGTTAATGACCGGAAGTTGATGTACTCACTACCCAAACGGGAATCTAATATGACTTTTGACGCTTCATATCCTAGGGTTAGGTTTTTGAATGTCTAGGACTTTTGGCATTCCCGTTTATTGTAAAAGGGCCTTCACAGCCTCATTGTAATCATCTTCTTGCGAATGCGAGTAGCCGTCACATCTCTTCTTAGAGATAAGTTGCCACCATTCTAGCGAGTCTTTCACTCTGTATTTTTACAGTCTCTGTACATTTCTCTGATTATTAGAAATCGTGTATTACTGTATATCTATGTTTATGGTTGCATCTCTGATACATTTCTGTTATATTATTGAATATCTGCAATATCGTTGTACATTTCTTTATTATATCTCCGCTCTCATTTCATGCCGAAAATAATCCGGCTCAAGTCCCTTTTAGCATTTTGCGATTTCACATGTCGCGAATTCATGAAACTCCATGTTACGATCCCCGAAACTTCATGTCGCAATTTCGCATTTCGGCATCTCACGATTTCAACAATTCTTGTGATGAGATATCTTGACGCTCCATGTTGCAATCCTTGAAACTTCGAAACTCCATGTCGCGATCTCTAAAAATCCATGTCACAATTTCGCATTTCAACATTTCACGATTTCTGTGGTGAAGTGTTTCGACACTCCAACTCCTAGTAACCGTAACTTCGAAATGGATTTATTTCCCGGTCTGTGAAACTCTTTGTTGATGTGCCTGTTTCAGGATTTTGGCGTTTTGCATTTCACAACTTCGGGACTCCTGTGATGAAGAGTCTCGACTCTTGACTCCTCCAACTCCTGGTATCTGGAACTCCGAAATGGAGTTATTTCCCACTCTACGAAACTCTTTTTTGATGTGCCTGTTTCGGGATTTCAGTGTTTCACATTTCGCGACTTTAGGACCCCTGTGATGAAGAGTCTCGACTCTTGACTCCTCCAACTCCCGATATCTGAAACTCCAATTTTTCAGTCTGCAAAACTCTGAAATGGAGTCTTTGACATGCTCTGATCTATCCCATTTCGAGATTTTCTACCGTGAGTTGTTTCCTTGACTCCTGGAGTTTACGGTTATGATCTTGCCATGCGATCATTGTTGCGCTACTGGTCTTGCCACTTTCTCTTGTTCATCATCGTGACACCTGGAGTTTATGGTTCTGATCTTTCCATGCGATCATCGTTGCACTGCTCGTCTTGCCACTTTCTCTTGTTCATCATCGTGACACCTAGAGTTTACGGTTCTGATATTGCCATGCGATCATCCTTGTGTTGTTGGTCTTTCCACTTTCTCTCGTTCATCATCGTTGGGCTGAGCTTGCCATCAATGAAAAACAAATACTCTACCTTCTGTCTGCCGGTAATAAATATGCCAACATTTGCAACAGCCCTAATGACTGTAGCAATTAATTTATACCAACAAGAAAATCACTTGGCTAAAGAAGACGCCTTAGAATCTCAAACAAGCTTATAGCATGAAGAACAATTTCCAACTTAGACAATTGCAAAATCTGTATTTTTCACGTATACCAATTTAGATCTCTAATGCAAATTATACTAGTGCCTTATTAATTGGGTTATGGGGTCTCTTTTTTATAAGGGATAGTTGTCTTACCTCCCTAGGGGTGTAAGCCTTTTTACTCCCTAAGGCAAACCAAACTAGCAAGGTAAATCTAGGAGAGTATAAACCTTTTTACTCCTCCTAGAAACCTTTGCAAAGTGACTTATCCAAGACAAATGTGATAGATCTTAGTGGAGAGTGTATGTCTTTATACTCCTTCAAGGGTTTAGCCAAGAATAACCATGAAACAAGAAGAAATAACAACAAAATGCAAAAAATTCCTTACCA
>SNQJ01S0031672.1:16685-58187 GCA_010110895.2 Picea sitchensis
ACGATTGTAAGTATTGCTGTCGTTATTCTCATTAATATGACACGCTTGGCCCGTTTCTTTCTAGTTTGTGTCTGATACTACATGAACTTATCATTCATTGATAGATCTGTTTTCAAGCTAATGTCAATAGAGTAGGAAGTGGTCGTATCTTGTTTTTTCCACAGACCTCGACGAGGAGCAAAAGGATTGGAATGCAACTTGGAGCGTGCAGGGACAAACGTCGATTAAAAGGTACTTCTATTATTCTCCCTTCTCATGCATTAGGCTTAGATAGATTTGAAAGGAAGTCAGTGTCCACGTTAAGCATTTTTCTGTCTAAGGTTAAGGTCAATCCTTAGAGGTGATCTACCTGTCCCCAGGGAGATTTTCCTACAACAGAAGGCATAAAAGCTAAATGAGAGGAAGAAACAAGGGGAGAATAGAAGGAGAAAGAAAGACTAAGGTTTTCTCTTTTGATTTCATGAGATAGTTCAATTTTCATTCATTCTTGAGTTTATTCAAATCCTAATTCTCTTTTTGACAACAGGGCCCTATTGTAGACAACAAGGTTCAAAATTGAACCAAATCATTCAGATGTTTGTTTTAGAGGTGTTGATCCATCCTTGATAGTCTGTGTATACTTGTTTTTTTATGAATTAAGTTTCATAGATGATAAATGATATTTCACAGAGTCAAATTCGCAACAGTTTGTGGCAAGTTGATCCAGATTATAATTTTAATTTTTTTACTTCTTGTCAGAGTCCTTTTGTATGGTGTTCATCGGGGATATCTAAATTAGTCTTTGGTCCATGCCCTCCCAGAGGTTTTGTAAAGAGAAAAAAACTTTTGATATCTCGGAATGAAATAAAGTGGATTGATCTTCTGTCTCATTTGTGTGTATTTGTGACTTGGTTACTTTTTCTTTTTTTATCTCCACATTTACTTTCTGTAATCTATATATTTTGCATAAACTTATATAAAAAAATTATGTTATTTTGCAACATTCTTTTCATTAATAAATCAACCTAAACTCTTGTAATTAATACTTGTGGATTGAGAAAATATTTTTGAGGTTATAAAACATAGGGTGACATTCCCGACTATCTTGTCCTAGCTAGGAAAGATTCTGAGTGATATAATTCATAACTTTTCCTCAACATTTTATTTGGCGACCATACTGGGGAGATCTTCCATATCTCTCTGGTTGATTGTATTCATGATTATCATTGAATATTTTTATATTTCTGCTTTCGATTCTCTGACTGTTTTCTTTTCTTCATGACAATACCTGTTACAAGGCAGCCCAATATTGAGCCTGGTCTTAAATACCAAACCAACATTGCTTTAACTTTATTCAATACCATCTTAGAAACCGCTAACACTGGGGCTGAGCTTGAACGCTCGTGGTTAGTAATTGAACAAGACATAAGTGTTCAAGAACGCTGGGAGGCCAATCAAAGACAGCCTAGGAATCAACTATAGCCTTGTTTTTCCTAAAGCTTTGATCTTCTTTTCATGTCCTTAAACCCTCACATCTCTAGGAGAAGAAGAGGTTTATCTCTTGAAATCACACCTATCGCTGAGATAGGAAGAAGAAACATTATTTTTTCAACCCAACAAGGTACTCTAAGGAGAAATTTGTCTAATTCAGCTAGTTCGTCTTTCTCTCCCTTACACATCATTCACAAAATGGCATTTGTGGGTGGCTCTAGTGGCACTGGAGGTGCTTCTTCATCTCAACATTCAGCCTCGTCAGTGATTGGTAGCTTGTATAGCCATCAAGTCCCTGTTCAATCTACTACCAACCCCACCAAGGTCATAAAGATGTATGGAATCTTTCAATTCGAAGAATATGCTACTACGACCCCGTGGCATGTGTCCTCTCCTCTAAACCTAGCACCCGCTACCTGTCCACTTCCAAAATTCAAAGAGCATCTCCCTAGGTTTTCTGGAAATAAAGCAGTCACTACAAATGAACACTTGGTGGAATTATCTAATGCCTGTCACAATATAAGAGCTAATGACAATGCTACTTGTATGTGCTTATTTGTTAACTCCCTTGAAGGGAAAGGAGAGACATATTTCTTTGATCTGCCTCCCAAGATTCTTTCCACTTGGGAAGAGTTAGTTTACTGGTTCAAATCTACTTATGGGCAGTCTAAAATCTCAGCCAAACAATTACGAGAATACAATAACATTGCATACAAAGACAATGATACTAGAAAGTATTTCAACTTACATTTCACCAAGTTATATAACCAAATTCTTGAACTTATTCGCCCCTGGAACCAAGCTGCTTTTATGCATTTCTATAATGCTCTACCTTCCCCTTATCATCATAGGCTTGAATAAAAATCTATTGAAAATCTTGGTTCCCCTCTGCATACTTGTTTATAGTATGAAGAACAACTTGAAAGAACAGGGCTTCCCAAAGGAGACTCAATTAAACAAACAGACATATCCGACCTCTTATAACTTATACAGGATATGAATAATCGAATGATATCATATGAGAGAAAAGGAAATGCCCCTTCACCTGCTCCTGGGGCCTCATCTTCTTCTTCACCACCTTTTAAGAATCCTAATGAAAACAACTTTCAACCCAAATACATCATGCCTCGCAATTGGTGTAAATTTTGCGAGGAACATCACGAGGAAAGTACATGTGAGGTAAAGAAGAGTGTCAAAGATACAATATTTGGAAAAAGGCCCGAAACTACCATTGTTGTTCTTGATTTCGCAGAACCAGAGGATGTCATGATCATAAACATTAGGAATAAATCCTATGCTTCAAAAGGAAAATATGATTCCCCTCGTACTTCTTCTATCCCAAGCTCATCTTCACAAGTTGTTGTTGAACAAACTACCAATAGTCAAGGAACTCCTTCCCCTCTTCCCTCTTCCAAATACAAAATTATCAACGAATTAGTTAATATCAAGGTTGATGCTACTCTTCTAGACATGGTTGTCGTCCCTGAGCAACAAAAGCATCTGAAAAATTTCATGGAAGGAAAAGATTCCACCATAGCCAATCTCTCTGAAGAGGTAAAAGAAGAGGATTCTAGTGTAAATAAAGTAGGTGTAAATAGCTTTAGACACCTTGTAAAAAATACTCTATTTTTCATTTCTGTAAATATTATGGACAAAATATCCCATTGTTGTCTAATTGACGGTGGTTCGGGCCCAAGCATAATGTCAAAAATTATTATGGAAGAGTTAGGCTTGTCTTATACAAATGAAAATTCCAGAAGAATGCTCTATTATAATAGTTTACAACAATAGACCATAGGTGAAATCAAAGACATGACTTTGGTTATGTGCACACATCCTGAAATATGGACAACCCTTAATATTCAGGTAATTGACATGCCAATGAATAAATATTCAATCATCTTAGAAAGAGACTGACAAGCTTTGACAGGTGGATACCTCTCACTCAAAGGGACACACTTATCAGTTCCTCGGAATGGGAAGAACATCATAGTCCTAAGGGAAGGAAGAATTTTTCCGTATATAGAAAGCATCCCACAACCTAATGTAAATTATGTAGAGGAGAACCTAGTAGTGTATTCCATCTTTGCAGATGAGGATAACACTACCCTGGAACAAATTGACCTGGAGGATGGGATGTGGCATATGCACTTTGATGGTTCATGCTCCAACGAAGGTAATGGAGTTGGCATTATCTTATACTCACTTGTAGGTAAAATTCACAACTTTTCCTATAGGCTAGAGTTTGCTTGCACAAACAACGTCACCGAATTTGAAACATTACTACTAGGCATTGAAAATGTCTATAATTTATGTTGTGGTCACCTTACAGTTTTTGGGGACTCTGAACTTGTTGTAAAATGTGTACGTAAGATATATTCTCCTAGCAAAAAGTTAATGAAATGCTACACCCAAACTGTTTGGGTGCTTATCTCAAACTTACTATCATTTAACATCACTCATGTTAAAAGGGAACTGAATTCAATGGCTGACAGGTTAGCTATTTTTGCAGCCTCTCCTACTCAACAACTTCTTCCACAAAGAACTGATTGTACTTTACAATATTTATATTGTCCTCGTATCCCTGACAATGTGGAGTCATGGCAGGTCTTCCCTAGTGATGAAAGTATATGTTCTTTCATACAAAATGAAGCATATAAGCCCAAGGAAATTATATCCATGGAAAACAACAAAATTATGAAGCGATTGACTCCTCCAGAAAGTTCATTTTCATCGAGTGATGTAGGCAACAAGGAAACCCATAAAGAAGAGGAGTCAGAAAGGAAAGTGGGTGAAACCATTTCCTTGAACATTGGGACACCTGATTCCCCAAAGAATGTTAAGATATGTGCCCAATGTATTGATGAAGAAAAGTTGAAATTCACTGAGTTACTTCATGAATTTCAAGATGTTTTTGCTTGGTCCTATGAGGATCTTCGTGGTTTTGATCCTGCTCTTATACAACATGCCATTCCTATCAAGGAAGGAATAAAAATAGTTAGGAAAAAACAAAGACCCATTAATTCTGCACTTGAAGCGACTATTCAAAAGGAGTTGGAAAAACTTTTGAAGGCTGGGATAATTTTACCTGTTAAGTATTCTGAGTGGGTTTCCAATTTGGTTCACGTTCGAAAGACAACTGGTCAGATCCGATTGTGAGTTTATTTCCATGCATTAAATAGAGCGAGCATAAAATACCATTTTCCTCTCCCTAATATGGAAATGATTTTGTAGCAAGTTGCAGGGTCACAGATGATGATCTTACTTGAGGATTTTTCTGGTTATAATCAGATCAAGGTAAAAAGGACTGATAAATACAAAACCACTTTCATTACATGTTGGGAAAATATTTCTTATGAGCGCATGCCTTTTGGCTTATCTAATGTAGGTGCCACTTTCCAAAGATCTACGCAGATAGCTTTTGACGATCTAATCGGTAAGATTATTCAGATTTATCTTGTTGACATGATTGTATATTCAAAGAACCAATTGGATCATTTTTGTATTCTTAGAAAGGTTCTCATGTAATGCAATAAATTCGACATCTCTTTAAATCCTTCTAAGTCTATTTTTGGCGTTACCAAGGGCAAGCTCCTTGGGCATATTGTCTCTGATTCAGGAATAAGCATAGATCCCAAAAGAGATTGTTTCTATTCTAAACCTTCCTGCCCCCACTTCCAAAAAGGAGGTTCAAGCCTTTACGAGAGTCATTAACTTTGTCCATAGATTTGTTCCTGATTTTGCTGTAATGGTCAAACCAATTCACAATATTCTCAAGAAAGATCACTCCTTTCTTGGAGTGAGGAGGTCGAGAATGATTTCGTAAGTATTAAGAAGGCAATCAATTCCGCACTAGTTTTGGCGAAGCCGGATTTTGAGAAAGAGTTTATTATATATACTAATGCCATAGAGGAAGCAATCTCTGTTATCCTCATACAATGTGATGGCCAGAATAATGAAAAACCAATAGCTTACATGAGTCAAAGATTATCAGACGACGAATTTAAATATTCTTATATTCAAAAACATTCTTTCTCTCTTGTTAAAGTTGTGGAGAAATTTTGCCACTTTATCTTATGTAAGCACACGCTAGTAAAAGTCCCTTTACATGCTGTCAATTTTTTTCTCTCATAGACTTATCTTTCATGGAAGCTTTCATATTGGCTTGCCAAGATCCAGGAGCATGATTTAAACATCATGAATTCAAAAACCATTAAGGGATGTGACTTGGCCCTTCACTTGGCTCAACATGCTGAAGCAAGTGAAGAAATTGATGAACAAGATAACCCTCTGTCAACACTATTTTACATTGATAGTCAAATCCTTCCTGTAGATGAACATCCATGGTATAAATATCTCATGTATTACTTACAAAATCAGAGATGTCCAGATACCTTAGATACTCATCAAAGGAGAAGTCTTTGTCTTGAACCTTCCAGATATGTTATTTTAGGAGACTTCTTGTTTAGGATATTTGTTGATGGTATATTATTGCATTGTGTGAATAATGAGGAAGCACAAAAATTGTTACAAGAAACCCATGGATCTTCATATTATGTTATTCATGTGGATGGCCACTTTTCTGTAAAACTGTTTCTTTTAAAATCATCAAAAAAGGGTATTATTGGCCTTCAGTTTTTCATGATTCTTATAATTTTTAAAGATCTTGTGACAAGTGCCGGAAGTTCACTAGGAAAGAACATCTTTCTGCCATGCCTTTACAACTTTTCCTCCCTAAATTTCCTTTTTCAAAATGGGGTCTA
This sequence comes from Picea sitchensis, assembly GCA_010110895.2. Lineage (NCBI taxonomy): Eukaryota > Viridiplantae > Streptophyta > Pinopsida > Pinales > Pinaceae > Picea > Picea sitchensis. Next base: position 22,919 of record SNQJ01S0031672.1, read on the forward strand.
GACTTTATCGGTCCTATTAATACTCCATATTTAGCAAGGCAAGTTTTCATCTTGACAACCACAAATTATTTTAAGAAATGGACTGAAGTTTTCCCACTTAAGCATTCACAGGATGAGCAGGTTATTTCTTTCCTTGAAAATAACATTTTTTCCAGATTTGGCCTTCCTTTAGAGATTATTATAGACAACAGTCCCACTTTTATTTCTACTAGGATGACTCAGTTTCTAGCTAAACTGGGAGTTAAACATTTTACCTCATGAGCTTATTACCCTCAAGGAAATGGGCAAGCTGAGTCTACTAATAAAAATCTAGCTAGAATTATCAAGAGCCTCATTGAAGATAAGCCTTTTCAATGGAACACACTCCTCATTTACACCCTTTAGGTAGATCACACTACTACCAAGGTGAGCACATGTTGCACTCCCTTTAAACTTGTTTATTATCAAGAAGCTATCTTTCCTACGGAGCTAGAACTTTCTTCTTTACAACTGATGCTACAGATTGAATAATTGAATTCTTGTAATATCCCTCAAAGGATAAATGCATTGTTGGCCTTAGAGGAAAAAAGGATGTTTTCCTTGGAGAACATAAAGAGAAGACAACAAATTGTAAAGAAATATTTCAATAAAAGTGCAAAAGCTGTGAGATTTAAGGTCAATGAGAAATTTTTGTTGTGGGATTCAGCTCATGCTGATAGAGGAAGGCATTCAAAGTTTCAAAAGTTATGGATGGGTCCTTTTAAAATCGCTTTTGTCCTGGGTGCAAATTATTATATTCAAAAGGATTTGGAAGAGCGGTTATTTTCCTATAGCATGAATGGTTCCCACTTGAAACACTATGTGGAACCAATTTGAAAGTTTAAATGTTGTAAGGAATTACTTTTTTATTATAGTTTCGTTTCACTGCTTTTATTTTCCTTACTGTTTTATTTTTTTGTTGTTTCTTTTCTACTGTTTTATTTCTTTTTTTTTATTTCCTTTCTTGTCAGAAATAAAATTATGGATCAATTTTTCCATAGTGATGCTATTCTACAAGTATTGTTAATCAATAACAATCAGGTTACACAGTTGTCGTGATGTCCCTCCTTGAAGACATCATTGAAATTGCTATCTTCTTCTAGTACTGATGTTAGATAAGATACTTGGTTTTTCATCCCTATTTTTTGTTTTCCTTTTCTTCTCTCCGCCCAAGATTAAAAAAAGAGCACACCAGAAATTTTTCTCCTTAAAGCAAAGAATGTTTTCACTTTGATTAATTGAATGTTATTCATACATGAATAATCCCCTCATACATAACACTTTCCATGAGTTATTACCAAAATCCCAAATCATTTTTTCCCTAAACCGCCTCACTTCCCCTATTCCATAATCATTCTGATGTATATTTCCTTGATCTACTATTTCAACTGGTCTACAGAACCATGGATTTTGAGTTCTTAATCTATTGGAAACAAATTTCCCTATGGATTCGCCAGTTTGTTGACACTTAAAAATGCAACAATGAATACTATGCTCTCAAATGATTTCCAAGCTCTATTAATTAGTTATATTAATAATAGGCTAGTAAGTGGGACCCCCTTGTAGACTTGTGGTGCTATGATGGATATGTTGTGATTATATTTTGTTTTCTATTGTGATGGTACCAGCACAATCTTCTACAGTTCGATGTTTCGAATCATGGTTAAAATGTTATGGTGACATTAGATGGTGTTGAAGGAAAATATCCCTGCGGACAGGTAGATCTCCTCTTGAGAGCTAGACTCTTAACTCTTAAGACAAAAGATGCTTATCGTGGACACTGACTTCCTTTTAGGTATAGATAAACTAATGTGTGAGGAGGAAGGAGAAAAGAAGTACCTTTTATCGGTGTTTGTCCCTGCACGGTCCGAGTTGAGCTCCAATATTACGCTCCTCGATAAGCCCTATAGACAAACAAAAGTACAAACAACTTCCTACTCTATTGAGATTAGATCGAAATAGACCTATCTATTAGAGACAAATTCATGTGAGATCAAACAAAGATTTGAAAGAAACCGGCCAAGCATATTATATTAAAGAGAAAAAAAATGAAGAATGCTTACAGCCATAGATGCGACTGTAGTAGCTTCGTCAAGCCTTCCTCGTCCAAACCCTTGCTTAAACAGTCCACACACCGAATGCTGATGTTCCGAAAGACACCTTCTTCATGAGATCATAGGTTATATGCTTCACAATTCTTTCCATCCCCTTTCACCATGAGAAGGTTTGCTTATATAGGCTTGGGGAGGCCCAACCACTTGAGATATCTTTGGGGTGAGTTGAGGATTTTCCTCCTTCAGTTATGGATCTGCCCTAAGATCATGGCTTGACCAAGGATTCAAAGCCAACCACCCTTCAGATATTGAGGGGATCTTTCCCTCAATCTTCTCAATAAACCAAAATTTGCCCGGAATAGGTAGCGCTCCTCCAAAAAAGACATCAGAGCATTACAGCGCTCCTTGAAAGAAGAACATCAAGCGTTGGTGTTATAACACTCCCCAAAAGGGTGGAAAAAGTGTTATAGCGCCCCTTGACAGTGTATAGGGGAGCGCTCCTCTATGAAACTCGTTTTTAGTGGTTCTCTCAATGGAAAGAAGGTTTATAAAATCTGTTAACCCATTCCTCTTCTTCCAAATCAATTGTTTGAGGTGTTTCAAGCGTCCTTCCGATGTCGTTATAGGCACGACATAGACATTATGGTAGTATGTTTTTTCTGGCACTTGCGACGCTTGTGACCAAAATGCGACACCTGCGACACTTGTAATGATGACACTTGTGACACTATCGAAGTGAGTAATTTTGAGGTGTAACAGATGGTTGGTTGATCGATGCATGACATTGGATGGTTTTGATGATCATTCTCAGATTATGTTAAGACTGCATATGGATGAAAGGATTATTATAAGTTTTTCTTTTGCAATTAAATATTGAATTAATTGGTTTAATATGATATTGATATAAGGGATGATATGGGAGCTCTTTTAAATAAAAGGACTATACACAAGCTCTAATGTTATGTATTATTGTGACAAAATAGGTGCAACAAACCCTTGCTACTAGAATTATGTGCCTTATTAGATGTTATATGTTTAATGCATATGGGTTAATGTTATAACACATTGTTATTTTGGAGAGTTTGACATTACAAAGGTGGTGCACTATACAAGTGGGATATGCAATAGTTATGTGGTTGATTAAATGCTTAGTGCTATGGTGAATTGGTTGGCTCGTACTTGGAATTGGATGAGGTTGGAGAGGGAAGCGACATGCATTTATTGCACATCACTCAAACACCCCTCGAAGCCCGTCACCCTAGTCATACTTGTATTTTGGTTTTTGGCTTTGGTGGTTATGGATGCTCCACATTGCTCGGTTTTGAAGGAGGCATACAATAAATCTCTTCCTCACGCGGGATTTTCCATGTATGGTTCCTTACTCTTCGATCCATGATGGTTTATCTGCCCTTCAAATCAATTTTTAGCTTAGGATTTATTGCGGTATGTGTGTTTCTTAAGATATTATGGGATTTTTGAACTATGTATTGGTGTTGTGCCCATGGGTTCTTCTGGTGATTATTTTGGACTGTTGGTTTAAAAAAAAGAAGGATTGGTTATGCTCTCCTTCCCGTGGGTAATATTTGTATGAGTTATTGATAAAATAACAATGAAGCATGTTCGGTCAGCTTTGGTTTTGGGTCTAGTTCTCTGTGGAAATTTATTATTACTTTCCAAGCTCTGAGCCTTGCGCATGGGTGTTACAACCAGTCTTTGTGTTTAAGATTTTCCACCCCACTTTCATCTCTGTGGTTGATAATTTTGATCATCTGGGTTGCAATGTGAACTGTTGAAAGTTTAAAGTTTTTTTCCTTGGCTTGGAAAGACCCCGAGCTGTTAACTATCATAACATTGCTCTCATTAACGTTGTTGCTTGGAAAGCAATGCACAGTTGGGTTTAACATCACCCAGAAAGTTTAATGGAAGTATTATACGTGTTTTGGTTGGGCACGAGTTTGTGTTTTGGGCATTCATTTTACAGTATTGTTAAAGAGCTCAATCCTTCTCGTTCTTTGTTGGAGGTGGTTGACTTTCATTTTGGTAACCCTCACAATTGAGAGTATGGTTACTTGTTATATGTTTGTGGTAGATTTTGAAAGGCACGGGCTGTCAGGGATTTTCGAGGATTTATTCCTTTGATGGAGCCATCTGTTATTACCCTCTATTCGATGTGTTTAAACCATAAATGAGATATTCATATCGTTTCAATCCAATCGAAGGTAAATAAGCATTGTATGTGCTTGGTCGATTGGGCATGAGTTGGCTTTGTTTCTTGTTGGGAAATTTAAAAAAAAGGAAGTATGCACATGCTAATTTATGTGTAGATTGAGCTTGGGAGTTGCATGTTATTTGTTGAATGTTATTTGCATAAATTATTATGTTGACTATATTTAAAGGAGACCTATGTGTGAATGGATTGGGGCTGATTATGAGTTTTAACTCCCAGTTTGGTTGTGTCGAACAATGTGTAAATAATGGGAAAATGGTGGTTAGTAATGTGAATATTCTTATTTTATTTTAAAGAATAAATATTGGATATAAATGGTTGGAATCATTGTGCGTTTTCTATTGGTTTTAAAAGAAAAAGAGATTTGGCATTGGAGTTATAGATGGTCGTGGTTGAAAGGGTTATTATGATTGCAATAATGTTGATAGGACTACTATATAAATATTATATAGATTCGAAGGCTATCGTAATTGAGTATTTCTGAGCATATGAATCATTTTTTTGAAAGTCAACAAGCAATCTATAAAGGAGCTAACAGTTTAGATGGTGGTTTTGAAAAGTGAATGATGATTGAATTGTGGAGGTCTATATAGAGTTATGTTTGATTGTTGGATTTGATTTATTTTTATATGAACAATATCCATATTATGTCCCTGTCATGATACCACTTTTATCTCATTATATCCCCCTCATAATCCAATATCATTATGAAATCCATGTTCTATAAAATAAATTAAAAGGGTATGTGTAACAACGACAAAAGATATGACACAACAATGGTTAACACCTGATATTTTGTATATTTTACACAGTTAAATTATTTAATTAATCGTTGAGCATTATTCATGTAATTATCCCCTCTCATTATACCACCTTTCACTCAATACACTCCCTCCATATGTCCCATGAACCTTATTACCCCCTGCTCACTTGATGATTATTAAATGGTTTGTTATGGATGTATTTGGATGTATCTCGTGTCAATTTCTGAGCCAATTATTGATTCATGCAAGCATAATGTCATGTATGGTTTATTAAGGGATTATTTACTGATGAATTGCTGCTACAAGATGAGTTTCTTCAGTAGGGGCAGCCATGGAAGAAATAATAGAGAAAGAGGAAACTAGAAAAGAGGGCCTAGATGACCTATATTCTCAATTCATTTTGATGCTCATCCCTAGGAATTGAACTAGTTTTTCAAAGCTGGGTTATTCAACTGGATTGGGCAAGGAATAGTACAACCTCGACTAGAGATACCCCCCTTCTAGCCTCAGAATATCCATGGTATTTTTGTGCCTCGTCATGTGTCCTTGCAACCATAAGTCCCTGCAAATGATGGATGGAAAGAGATTGTAAATCCGACTGTCTCTCACCATCGTGGCTGGCCCAATTTGTCATAAATGTAAGTTTTAAACCTGTGAAGTAAAGAAATTCATATAGATTCTTAAGAAAAACATAAATTAATCAATGGCTCATTCACATAGTACACAATGATTTATACCAGAAACCCTCAACCGAGAAAACCTTTCTTATATTCATTATATCGAATTTCACCATTCACTATACAATATATATACAATGTTTTTAGGTATTCCGTAGATACCAAAACACTAATCCCTTAATCCATAATTAATTTACAAAACTGATAAAAATAGCAAAACCCACACATCTAATCCCTAATCCATACTAATTTACAACCGAGAAAAAGCTAAGGCAAACCACCAAAATAGCAAAACCACCCTAATTTTTTGGTGATAATTCTGCTACCAATTCGTTGAATGTTGTACATAACCGTTGGGAATTTCTGCTCCTCCCCCTCGGGACCCCATAGAAATCATCCGGTTTTACATGGTGCAAAAGAGCACTAGTAATGAGGGATCATCGACGCATCGTCATATCCGATGTGCCCACACACACATGCTAAATTCGTGTGAATATAACACATACCAACATTTTCCCACTTGTTGTTTTCTTTGCATCTAGGGTCCAGGGATTATATAGTCATCAATCTAGGGCAACACGCCCATTGTTACTCTAATTGTGAGAATCCTTTCTGCGTTCAATGACTTTAATTGTAAATGAATTTCAGTAACATTCTTCGTGAGTGTCAACCCTTTCCAGTCAACACCTTCTTTTCCTCAACCATGTCTCTTCACAGTGATAATCAACATCAATATTCTTTGTATTTGAATGACAAGATGGGTTCTTTACTAGGAAGACGGTAACTCTGACTGTCACAATTCAATCTCATTGCTTGTTGTACCAACCCAATACCGAACACAATATTTGTAACCACATTGCTCTTACTTGTAAGAGTGGCTACCATGTATTCAACTAGAGTTGGTGGTTAATTAACCGGGTTTCTCATCCAACTCATTGTTCCTCCAAATAGGTTAAACACATACCCACTTGTGGGACTTCATGATCCATATTCCAACCTACCGCATCAACAAAGACATGTATTTCCACCACTCTGTCCAATCCCCGGTCTTCCTTGGTAGCACAATCCATAGCTCGTAGTGCCAATTTAAGATACCCCAAGACTCTTCTTTACCGTTGTCCAATGCTCATTCCCCGGTTTTGATATATACCTACTAAAAAATCCCACCGCATGTGAAATGTACGGTCTAGTACATACCATTGCATACATCAAACCGCCAATCACCGCATACGTAACATGGGACATGTCCTCTTATACTTCCTGTGTCTTGGGACACTGACTGGCAGATAAATTTACACCTATAGGAATAGGAACCTTGACCAGCTTTTACTTCATGCATATTAAACCTCTCCGCAATATTGTCTCAACATATTTTCTCCGATTCAACCAGAATTTCCCTCAAGCTTGCACGATTTTAACTTCCACCCTAATGAAGTTAGTAGCAATCGGTGATCCTTCATGTCAAATTTGAGGATAGTTTCGATTTCACCTCCTGATAACATCCATGTTATTTCCTCACCAACAAAACAACACAACATACAACACCACATAAATGAAGTGATTACCAACCTCGCTTGAAATATACACGTTGATCATCCCCGCCTTCATTAAACTCAATCCAAGGGATGTACGTAGTCAAACTCTTGTACCACATCCCAGGTGTGATTTCTTCGCAGACCATAGTGACCTCTTTAGCTTCACAAACCAGCCTTTCCTCTTCACTAAAAGCCTCTGTTGCTTCATGTAGATTCTCTTTCCGCATCCCCATGTGAATGTTGTCTTCACATCCATCCTCCTCCACTTCAAGATTAGTAGCAACAATAGATAAAAGAAATCTAAATAGTCAAGAACTTGGAAACAGGAGAAAAATATCACAAAAGTCAATTCTCTCTACCTGTGAATAACCTTTTACTACTAACCTAGCTTTGTATTTCTCCACTTTACCTTCCATTAAACTTCTTAAACAACCATTTGCTACCAAATGCATTTTCTTCCTACCGGCAACTCAACTATATACCATGCCCCATTCTTATCCAAGGTATCCATATCTTCAACCATGGCCTTCTTCCATAGTTTACTTTCCTCTGAATTCACTTCTTCCCCGATAGTTTTGGGATCATCATCGCTAATAGATAAAGCAAAATTGGAATGGAAATCGTGTGGACTATACCTTCGGGTTTCTCTCTCTATCTCTCCTAATTCCCCCACACTGGGTATGAGGTTCTTCTTCTTCTTTCAAGCCTTCTTCTCGGGATGAGATTCATTTTTCATCATCCAAATCAAGCTCTATTTTCTCGTGTTCGTCTTGCTGGTAGGAATTTGGATGCCATCTTTTAGCTTCTCTCTCAAAACAACATCTCTGAATGAATAGTTTTCTTGGTTCTCGGTTCCAAATCTTATAACTTTTCACACTATATTTATAACCAATAAAGATACACTTTTCAACCTTTTTATCCATTTTACTTCTATTTTCCTTTGGAATGCGGCATGAGCATCACAACCAAACACTCTAAGATGTTGAAGAGAGGGTTTCTTTTCTAGACCATACCTCGTGTGGAGTTTTAGCATCCAACACCGAAGAAGACGCATCGATTGACCAAGTAACATGTTGTTCTCACTGCCTCTATAATTCTTGTTCTAACTCGAATAACTCCCCGAAAGTATGCTCCTCTTTCTTTTTCCACTTGTCCTGTTTATCCTTATGCAACTCCATTCTCGAAGGAGGAGGGCGGGAGGTCTTTTTCCTTGCTATACCATTATTTCATTGCATTCCTTCACTCCATTTCGTAATTTCCACCATTATCTCTGCCTCACACTTTTATTTTCTTATTTGTCTGATTTTTTACCAAAGCCCTAAACTCTTTAAATTTACCAAATACTCATATTTTCAAGAAAATAAATCCATGTGTTCCTTGCAATATCTACAACGAAACATAATACTGCATTTACCTTAGTACAAAGGGATCAGATGTAGTTGTCATATCCGACATGCCCACACACATACATGTAAAGAATATAACACATACCCAACAATAACCTCCACCATTAATGTAAATCAATGTTCGATTGTCTCTATGCAATCACCGTTCAACTTCACATACTAGTGCATAGCTTTAAAATTGATGTTCCCCAGCATAAAGGCAGTTTGTTGTTTCCCTTCCTTCAAATGAATCTTCAATATCTGTGTCCTCCCACATGAATCTAAAGGTTGATTGTTCTCATGTAATTAGTAAAATACAACTGTCAAACCCCGCTACTTCCTAAATCAAAAGAGGAAAACAACAAGATAAAATAAATATTGCCTCTTAGAGTGACAAGTATGTCTTTTAATTCGCGTGTTTTATGATTGAGTTGATGAAGACGTTGTTGGTACGGTTATTATTTGCTGTGTGTGTGGTGTGTGGGTGCTGCCGACATAACAACTATGTCCGGGACGATAAACCCGGGTTTATGGGGAGCTCTTGTGGAGATTCGGAAAGAGTGTCTTAATGAGCTCATCTAGAATCGAGATACAAAAGTTAAATGGTAAAAAAATTGATCTATAGAAGCTCAATATGGAGGACCTTCAGACAGGAAGAACACTGATCAATCAGGGATCCCGGTACACAAATCCATCGGGTACACCGCTCACAAGCACACAAGCATTAGGGTATACAAACTACCAAGACAATAGTACTAGTACACCACCTACTGCATTGTCAGAAGGAAGATTGGGGACAAGTTGGACAGAAGAACAAGGAGTACTATTCGACCGTAGATTTGGTGTTGTTGAATGTATCGAGAGAATCTAAAACCAAGGAACTATGGGATAAGTTAGGGAATTTGTAACAATAAAAGTCCCCTCGGTGGAACAAGTTGTTTCTTCAAAAGAAGTCAGATTGCTATTAGGATGGAAGATGGAGATTCTACGATAGAACATCTAAATGCCTTTAATAATTGCAAGTCAACTTGGATATGTTAATATTAATATTGTAGAAGAATATAAGTGTGTTACTTTGTTATGTTCTTTTCCGCACTTGGATAGCAGACTGTTGTAGCAATAGGTAGTACCCACTCAATCTACATTGAAGTATGTGATGTAGTTGCATCCTTTGTCCAAGAAGCGAGCTAAAAAAGCATGGATGGTCACAAGCAACACATATGCTTTATTTGTAAGAGGGCTGCACTCCAAGACAAGAACCCTGGTAAGCATTCTAGATGGAGATCTAAATCTACGTAGATCTAAGTCTCCAGAAAAATCTTGGAGGACATGTTGGAAGTGTGGTAAAACATGGCATTATAAGAAAGATCACAAGTCTAAAAAGGTTGATAAACAAAAGGGATATGATAGCGCCCTTCCACGGAGGAAACCTCCACTGAGGAAGGAGGCGATGTTTACCTAGAATCTACAAGTACACATGAAAACCATGATGTATGGTTGATCGACTCGTGCATCATACCATGTGACTCCTTAGAGGGAGTTGATACATAGTGATGTGTCAACCTGTTCCTCGCTCCATCCCTAGGTAAACTGGTGTCATGTTTCATTCATGGATGATTTTTCAAGGAACACATGGATTTATTTTCTTAGAAAAGAAATCGAGGTATTTGATAAATTTAAGAGTTTAAGGCTCGTAGAAAATCGTATTTAGAAGAAAATAAAGGTATTGAGAACAGATAATGGCGGGGAATTCCGCGTAAATGAATTCAAAGAATTTCAGAAGAAGTGTGGTATAGCAAGGCGTAAGACTTCTCCATACACCTCAGCAAAATGAAGTTGCGTAGCGGACGAACATGACATTGATGGAAAGCAAGGAGCATGCTCGCGTCAGTTAGGACAAGAATTCGCGAGGCAGTGAGTATAACATGTTACATGGTCAGACCGATCATCTTCATCGTTGTTGGATGATACAACACACATGAGGTATGGTCCGAAACAACATCTCTCTTCAACATCTTAGAGTGTTTGGCGATGCTTATGTACATGTTCCAAAGGAAAATAGGTGCAAGATGGATAATAAAGATGAAAAGTGTAAAGATGGTATTTAAGGTTATAATATTTGGAACCCGTAAACCAAGAAATCAAGCATACCGATAAGTAGAGAGGTAAAAGATGTGTCCGCAACATGAATTCCCACCCAACGCAAGAAGACCCTGAGAAAATAGAGTTTGAGTTGGATGATGCAAAATCGAATCATCCGGCAAGGGAAGCAGGAAAGAAGAAGAAGAAGAACCCATACCCCAGAATTGAGGAGATCGATGAGATAGGAAACCAAATGGTGTATGGGGTCCACCCGATTGCCCAATTTTTCTTTATCTTATTACTCATGACATCCCAGAATCGCCAGGAAGCAGTAATTCAGAGGATAGTAAACACTCGAAGAAGGCCATGGTTGAAGAAATTACAACCTTGGACAAGAATGAGGCATGGATATAGTTGAGCTTCCAGCTTGAAGAAAATTTGTTGGTAGCAGCCGGTTGTTCAAGAAGAAGTTTAATGCACAAGGTAAGTGGAGAAATACAAAACTCAATCAGTAGCAAAAGGTTATTCCCAGGTAGATGGAATTGACTTGGTGAGATTTTTTTCTCCTCGCTACGCTATCCTATTAGATTTATTTTATCTACTGCTATCTTTTGATCTTGAAGTGGAACAAATGGATGTGAGGACAATGTTTCTACATGGGGACTTGGAAGAATTAATCTACATGAAGCAACCATAATGTTGTGTAGTGAAGGGAAAGAAAGAGCTTGGGTCCGTAAGCCAAAGAAGTCACTATAACGGTCTGAAGCAATCACCTAGGATGTGGTACCAAAAGTTTGACACATACATCCCGTAATTGGGATTTGTAAGAAAGGTGGCTGATCACTGGGTATATTCCAAGCAAGTTGGTAATCACTTCATTATGTAGTGTTGTATGTTGATGACATGTTGTTGGTAGGAACAATACGGATGTTATCAAGGAGGTGAAATCGCATCTATCCCTCCAAATTTTGACATGAAGGATCTCGCGCCGCTAACTGCCTCGGGAATGGAGATTAAAAAGACGGTAAAAACATGAAACCTTCGTTGAATCAAAAGGGAAATATGTCGAGTCCATATTGTAGAGGTTTAATATGCATGGAAGTAACCGGTCAAGGTTCCTATTCCTATAGGTGTAAAGTTATATGTATCAAGCAGCCAGCATGAAGAAGAAGAGGACATGTCCCATGTTCCATATGCCAGCTATAGCTTGATGTATGCAATGTCGTACTAGACCAGACATTGCACATAAAGCGGGAGTTTTGTAGGTATATGTCAAAACCAAGAAGGAGCATTGGACAATGCTAAAGAGGTCTTCTGCATTCGCAGTGGCACCACCAGCTATGTAATTGAAGTACCATGTTGACCGAGATTGGACAAAGTGGTGGACATAAACATTACTTTGTTGATGCAAAATAGGATGGAGATTTTGGATCACAAAAATATCATGCAGTATGTGTTTAACCTATTTGGAGGAGCACCCAGTTGGATGAGAAAAAGACAATCTGTAGTGGAAATATTAACTACAAAAGTTGAATATATGTTAGCCACTCATGCAAGCAAGGATTTTGTATGGTTACAAATATTGTTTTAGCGTATTGGGTTGGTACAACAAGTAGTGAGATTAGACTGCACATTCTGCATCAGCAATTTTTCCGGCAAAGAACCCAACTTATCATTCAAGACAAAAGCATATTGATGTTCAGTATCACTTTGTGAGCATTACATGGTTGAGGAAAGAAGGTGTTGTCGGAAAAGGTTGACACTATGAAGAACGTTGCATCTATCGACAAAGCCCATGAGCACGTAAAATTTCTCCCGTGAGTAACAATGGGCATTGCTGGCCTAGATTGTTGACTATATAATCCTCAACTCTCGATGCAAAGAAACAACAAGTGGGAGAATGTTGTGTATGTGTTATATTCTTTGCATGTGTGTGTGTGGGTGCTAGAGAAAACAACCTGCCTCTAGGGGGTCCTAAGGGGCGCGTATACCGGTTACGCCAAGCAAGATTCTGGCACCAATTTTTTTTGGCGGCTTTTTTGCTATATTTTTAGCAGATTTATAAATTAATCATGGATTAAGGGATTAGGTTTTGGTATCTACTAATACCTAAAACATAGTATATATTGTATGATGAATGGTGAAATTTTGATATATAATGAAAATAAGAAAAGTTTTCCCTTGGCTGAGGGTTTCTGTGATAAAATCCTCTCTGGGTGGTAATTTTGTGTATGAGCCATTGATTGATTGTATTGCTTAAGAATCTATATGCATTGCTTTACTTCAGAGGGTTAAAACTTACATGTGGTACCATAGAAAGCTTGGACAACAAGCTTTTTTTTGGATTATGTGGATATTTATATATTGATATACTTAAATAGTTATGATATTTAAATATTCTATTTTGAAGGTATCTAAGGGAATTTCAAGGGTGGTATGTGTTGAAATGATTATCCATTATGTTATATTTTATAATTTGAAAAATAAAGAAGGTTTCACAAGGGTCCCACCTACCTAGTGCTGCTATTAATTAAAACCCGAACTATTATTATTATTATTTCTCCTAAACTAAATTAGTTAAGTCAAACTAACTTAACTAAAGAAAGTAGTTGAACTACTTCAACTTCTATTTGGAAGACATAAAAGCTAAATGAGAGGAATAAACAAGAGGAGAATAAAGCATAAAAAGAAAGACTAAAGTTTTCTCTTTGGATTTCATGAGATAGTTCAATTTCATTCATTCTGAGTTTATTCAAAGCCTAATTCTTTTTGAAGGCATGGTCCTCTTGTGGACAACAGTCAACAAAAACCGAACCATATCATTCAGATGTTTGCTTAAGAGGTACTGATCCATCATTGATAGTCAGTGTATACTTGTTTGTTTATGTATTAATTCTTCATAGTCGATAAAGGATATTTTGCAGAGTCAAGTGGTAGAATTTTGTGGAAAGTTGATCGAGATTATAAATTTTGGTTTTACTCTTGTCAGTCCTTTGTATGGTGTTCATCGTGATTTCAAATTTAGACTTTTGTCCATGCCCCCGTTGTGGGTTTCCTCTGAAAGAGAAAAAACTTTATATCTCAGAATGAAATAAAGAGGATTACTATCATGTATCATTTGTGTGTATTTGTGGACTGTCACTCTTCTTTATTTTTTATCTCCACACTTTCCTTTTGTAATTCTTATATATTTTTTCTAAACTTATATAAGAATTTTATGTTATTCTGCAACATTCTTTCTACACAACGCCTAAACCATCGTGTAATTATTACTTGTGGATTGGGAAAATATTATTGAGGCTATAAAACATAGGTGACATTCTGACTATCTTGTCTTAGCCAGAAAGATTTGAAAATGATTGTGTGAGATAATTCATATTCCTTTCCTCAACATGTCGTTTCATTTTTTTTCTCATTTTTGAAAGTGTCACGCCTAGCTCCTTGCATAGGGGTGAAATGGGTCCTATGTCCCATCAGATCCTTCAATAAAAAGAATCTCGGAAGCCCATTGGGACAAGAGGCACTGAAAAGTGTTTTTTCAAGGATTTTCAAGAATATTTTTGGGGTTTCTCAAAACCAATAAGAGGGATTGATAAGACACCAATTATTCAATCAAATTTATGATAATTTCATACCATACAATTATTTTAATTGGAATCCCAAGGCCTAATTCCAACTTAAAAGGAAATGATTGTACAATTTGACGATGGAAAGAGAAACATAACCTACAATGCTTATACACTATATGGGTGAACCATATGATGAGGCCACATGAATTCCTTCTGAATTAATTTATATTGATTTATGGTTTCATAGTTGCCAGATGAAAGACTTCAAACGATATTTGGACCACCTTAGAAGGACTCTTCAAAAAAAAAGATGAGATGAGAGGTCATATGCTTGAGGTAGAGTTGATACCTTGGATCCTAAAAGTTTTGATAATATACAAGATTTCTTTTACTAAATTTAAATATTTTGATATTGAGCTTGAAATCTTGTGGTATTGATAAGTCTAAACAATAGGACCAACTTATTCTAACAATATTGGCTAAGTTAGGACCGTAATATATTGTCTATGTCTCCACTTTCACTTTGGAAGATATATTTGGGATCTAAAGTGGAAAAATGTCTTACCATGGAACAATTCATCGGGATTCTTTCAAACATGAGCATGAACTCATTCGATGGGTGTAATTACGAACTCCTAACATGCACTCAACATGAAATATGGAAAAAGGGTCATCCAAAAATCCAAACAAAAAGGAAAAGGAGAAATGAAAAATAAGAGATATTCCAAACCCCTCAAGGATTCTTTAGGTTCCAAAGACTTTTCAAATTCAAAAGAAAGAAGAAGGGAGCAAAGGTAATTTATTTCAATAAATCAAATCATGAAGAATCAACATGAATGAAGAAGCAAATCGATCTTATGTACAAGTAATTCAAGAACAACCTTTGAAACTTCATTCCCCGGAAGAAGCCAAGAAGAAGAAGGAAGAAGATCATGTGTGTAAGAAAGGTAATCATCATGCTCAAGTTGCAGTAAATGAATTTCTCATTTGATTCATGGATTATAGATTTTGGTGCATCAAATCATATGGTAGTTAAAGAGGAAGTTTTTACTTCATTGAGTTCATTCTCAAGACCCTCTATTCTCATGGGGTATGATACTCCAATAAAAGTTGTAGTAGAGGGAAGAGTGGAACTCCCTTATGGAAGTTTTGAGAATGTTTTTTCATGTTCCAAATATTTCTATAAATATTCTCTCACTATCATCATCTAAAGGTAAAAGGTTGAATTTAAATCGATGAAACAATGTAATTGGCATGCATGACAATTCCATTATTGCAATTGGTGAGGTAGAACACAAATCAAGGTTGTACAAATTCACTAAGTTTGCTGACTATGACTCCTCTTTACTACTTAAAAATGAGGAGAGTACTTTGCATGTACCACCGGTCTATGATGTAGAGACTCTTGTGCTTCCATCAATTCCAAACATCAAAGATGATTCCATACACTCAGATTTTGGACAATATGGAAAGATAATGTAGTAAAGAAAGATAAGGAGCCAACATTGAAGCTTCAGTAGATTCCCAAGAGGGCACAATCCATGCTTCAAGAAACAAGTGTCCTTGCAGGGGATCCATTGGATTTGAGAAGGACTTGATCTCAACATGAAGAACATTATCATGTAATTTCAACTTCTGAACAATCGATTCCCATGCATTGATACATGGTTCAATCTCCTGATCCACAGACCTACTGTAAGATTGTGGGAAATCCATTATGGGAAGAAACCATGAAAAATGAGTCTAACTTGCTCCTAGAGAATCAGACTTAGGATCTGGTTCCACTTCCACCATAAAGGAATATTTTCAAGTGCAGATGGGTCCATGGGATCAAGAGGTACAAGGCAAGACAGGTTGCCAAAGGACTTCATCATATCCATACAGATTTCTACATCTTTACAAAGACTTTTAGTGAGCATAAGGTTCATACTTTGCAGGATCATCCTGGAGTGAAGAACACAATTTCCTAGTAGCTTCCTTTTCTTTCTGATGTAGTGTTTTGAGGGGGGAGGTTTGTTCCCATGTTGTTTTCCCTCTTTCCTCATTTTTTATTCAGTCTTCATTAGTTGCATTGTACACGAGTACCTGATATGGCCTAGTTGTCGGGACTCATTTTTTATTACTCCATAGTGATGTTTAGGGGGGTGTTGGAAATATTTCTATTTTCGATTCACTAATTTACTATTAGTTAACTGGTGCTAGTTTTATTTTAGACTTTCCATTTTTAGACCATCACTATTATGCGTACATGCATTCCTAAGGAAAATATTACTGTTAGTTCATTGTTCTTATTTATGGATTTTTTTGTCCTATATGAGTGTGTATCGCTTATTCATTCATTGTATTCAATCTGGTTAGCTCATTGGAGTAGTGTGAATATATTTTCTCATTCTTCCATATTGAATATCTCGTCCTTTTCTTGATAATATTTGTTTGTACTTGATTTATCTAGGTCTCCTGTGTAGGTTTCCATGAAACATTGACAAGCCTTTATTGCATGATGTTCTTGCTAGGACACTTTCTAAGCCTAATGACCCCTTCTTCCCATGAAATGAGTTACATGTCCTTCTTGTTGAATTTTTGTAACTATGGTCGGTCTTCATAATGTATTTGTAAAGCATATTGTTATGCTCAGGAAAAAGAAGGTTCCATGGGCATGTAGGTCCTAGTGTATTCTAGTGGAGATGAGGCCCTAGAAAAGGTCCACATTGGGTGTAGCCATGTGCAATGTGATGGTGTACCAATAGCATGGTATGCATAGCCATGGCATATCCTGTGAGGCTATTAGGACCAAAGGAAAAGCATCATGGAGAATACCTCCCTTGCTAAGAGGGAATGTTGATGTTTTTGGTAGCTACGGGAGGTATTCACCTCCAAGATAACCTTTCTTATAGATGAAGATGCCAAGAAATTGAGAAGATCCTAGTCAGCCTCACAGAAAATAATAAAGAAGAATTATAATGCTCTAGAAGTAAATTCAGCTCCAGAAGAAAAATATAAACATAAATTATATTTTCCATAAAGTCGGGTCAGCCTTGCTAGAAAAGTCACTAGACAGATTAGTATAAATAAGGGTGATGCCTCATTTGTCACACTCTCTCATGGAGACATAGCACAATTTTGGAGGAGAGTTGCAGTTGTAGCTGCAACTGCATATGGAAGGAAGTAGTGCACATCTTGGTTAGTGTTTCCTCATATCTCTTGCTAGGGTTTGTCTTTTGTGATGCACTTGGTGGAGGCCAACTACTCTAGTGCTCTAGCTAGAGTTTGTTGTAGTTGCATTGATTGGTTATCTCTTGGTGGTGAGTTAGTGGAGGCTATACACCCTAGCGCTCTGGCTAGGGTGTGTTTCATCTATGTTCTTGGTTTATCTACTTTGTGGTTTTCTCTAGTGGATGGATCATGTTCTTGGTTATTTTGTCTTGGTAAGGAAATTCTCTAGAAGAAGGTTTGTTGGTTTTTTCTTCCCTCGTGTAGAAGGGTTTCCTAGGATGTATATTTCTTATGCTCGGGGGAGGCATGAGTAGGTTCCTGTGGTTGGGTGGCTATGGTGTAGCATCACCTATGGTGAAACAAGCATGCAAAAGAAGTTCAAATTTATATGGTAAATCTAATTTTAACGTAATCAACAAAATTTCAACAGGGTTTCAAACTGAGGTTTCCTTCAGAATTACAGTCTAATCATTAGAAGGAATATCATGAGACTTACTTTATCGTTGCAGTTTGTCAATGTAGTCTGCCACAATACCTTGTAACTGCACAATTTTATCAAGCTCGTTGAGCACTTTTCCCTAGTCACTTTTCCCAATTCATTCACCAACAGGTGCGTCCTACCCTAGTGCATCACCACTTACCTTCAGACTTTAAGTTGGAAAACTTTGAAGTTTTATGGTTTTTCGCTGCTGATGGTGCCACTGCTTGTCATTGTTTGTCGCCACTTTCCACTATTGTCGGAGGTATGTACTTATATATGTTTAAACTATATCAATATCTTGAGGGTGTTTGCAGGAGAAGGGATCTTTTGTCCAAGAAACAATTGTAGATCCATAGGGATGTCATATCCAATACATTCAGAGGAACGATGCACTTCAGATTTGATTGTTTTGATATTCCTATAGTTTTTATGACATTATTGTGATTTTATGAACATCTAGTTGTATTTTTATCTATTGAAGTTATGACTATTATACTAACCCCTTAATACTAGAGATACACTCATTGATCTTCGCTCTAGGAGATATTCTTGTTTTGTTCTAGGTAGGTTATATTGTTAAATTTCATGGAGTTTGCCATGGAAATGTTGTTGTTCTTGTTTCTTTTTTTGGGTAGGTTACCTCGGAGGCAAGTCACTAGTGATATCTCTAAGAGGGAGCTATAGTGATGGTTGTAGAAGGAAACATATTAGATGGTCTCTAGTTTGAGACATGAAGCAGTCTGACCATACATGGAGTTTGTACAGATTGAAAGTTTGACCAGTTCCCGGTGCATGACTCTATCAGTTTGAGTAAGTTATGGCATAAGAGACTTGCTCGTTCACACTATAGATCCCTTCCCACTCTGGGGAAGATGGTGACAGGGATTCCACAACTCTGTGTTGATCATGATGGCATTTGCAAAGATTGTTCTCTTAGCAAGAATTCCAATGGTTCTTTTTCGAGTAGTGACAACAGATCCAAAGGGATCTTGGAATCCATGCATTCAGACTTGTGTGGGCCTATGAAATTGGCTTCCTTTAGGTTGGATATTTGGTTTTCCTATATACATTCACATACCCAAGGAGAAAAGGATGAATCTATACCTTTTAGGAAGGAAGGGTACATTTGTTGGGTACAGTGAATCTTCGAAGGCATATCAGATCTACATCCCAAGTTAGAGATAGATTAAAGTGATCAAGGATGTTTCCTTAGAGGAGGAGGTATCCTTGAGGAGATATAGAGGATCTCACATGTAGATTAACAGTGAGTCACAAGAGGAGATGGTGCATTATCCCCCTCACCCTTCAGTAGTTCAGAGGGAGCTAATTGAGCCCATGGAGACAATTGAGTCTGTTGATCCAGTTGATATAGTACATCATGTTGATGTTCCTAGAGATATTTCAGTAGGCTATAAGAGGCCTACCTGGGCTCATCAAACTCTGTAAGAGGCAGAGATACATGTAGCTCCCCATAGTATTTTTAGAAAGTAAGAGACCTCAAATATTCTCGAGACATGTTGTAGTGATGAGCCACATCATTGATTCTGAACCTTCCTATTATGAGGAGGCACCCAGTCATCCCGTATGGATAGATGCCATGATGAAAGAGTATTAGTCCATCATGAAGAACGATGTGTGGGTTATTATTCCAAGACCTGAAGGGAAGTCAATAGGTACTTCAAAGTGGATCTATAAGATCAAGCATCCGGTAGCTAGAAGCTTTGATAAATATAAGACAAGGTTCGTGGCTAGAGTTTTCTCCTAGAAAGAGGGAGAATACTATGATGAGATGTTTGCAACTGTTGCTAGATACACTTCTATCATATCCATTATCTATCTTGCAACCTCTATGGGTTGGAGTCTTCACTAGATGGATGTGAAGACAACTTTTCTGAATGGAGTGATTGAAGAAGAAGTGTATATCAAGCAAACTCAAGGTTTTGAGGTTCACTCTAGAGAGTCTCATGTTTGCATATTAAAGAAGGCCTTGTATGGACTCAAGCAAGCTCCAAGAAATTGGTATGCACAGATCAACAATTATTTGAGAAGACTTGGATTCTCCAAGAGTTGTGCAGATATGAACCTTTACTTCAAGGTTGTGAATGATGCGCCTGTGATATTGCTATGATATGTTAATGACTTGTTTCTGACAGGTGCAGATCCTCTCATTCTTCAGTGTAAGAGGGAGCTAGCCTCTAAATTTGATATGAAGGATATTTTCCTTATGCACTATTACTTGGGATTACAAGTATGGAAGAATCCCAAAGAAATATTCCTTGGTCAAGAGAAATATGTTGTGAATATCCTTCATAGATTTGGGATGATGGATTGTAAATCCATGGCCACTCCCATGGTGACGAACCTGAAGAAGTTGAGAGATTCAGATTCTTCACCAGTAGATGCATCCACATATCGACAGTTGATTGATTCACTGATGTATTTGGTAAATACTAGGTAGGACATATGCTTTGTTGTGAATACATTGAGCTAGTTCTAGGTGGAACCAAGACATGATAATTAGATATATGCAAAGCATATTTCGAGGTATCTACGTGGGACATTGGACTATTGTTTGAGATATGTCTCAAACAGTGATGTACAATTGAAGGGATATACATATTCTAATTAGGAAGGGAGTGCAGATGATAGGAAGAGCAGTTCAAGTGTATGCTTCAGTTTGGGCTCTGCTGTGATATCTTGGACTAGCATGAAGCAGAAGCCTTTCACACTCAACATTGTAGAGGTAGAGTATATTGCAGCTTGTTAGGATTGTACGAAAGCAGTGTGGCTCTGTAAGCTAGCTTCTTGACTATTTGATTAGGTGTTGGATTCGACCATGATATATTGTGATAATTAAAGTTGTGTGAGGATTTCAGAGAACCCAGTGTTCCATGACAGGTTGAAGAACATTGAGATAAAATACTACTATCTTTGTGACAGAGTCCAGAAGGGAGAACTAAATCTCCAGTACATCTCCATCGATGAGCAGACAACTAACATTTTGATGAAGTCTCTGTCTAGGATGAAGTTTGTACACTTCAGGGACAATCTAGGGCTTTTGGATATTTCTCCCTTGGGAGAGAGGGAGTGTTGATGATTGGCATCATCGATAGTCAGTTTGTTAGTGGATGGTTAGTCCAAGATGTGTAGATCGCTGGTGGACATTATCATGGTGGATAATGGTATAGTTTGTGCAGATTTTTGATGCACCATGGACAAACATTTTTGTGGTGGAAAATGGTCCAGGAAGGTCATTCTCCTGGGGCTCACATGGTAGAGGGTTATTCTATGACCCATGTGGTGAAGGCTCGGTTAGGCTGAATGGTTTGCCTCTTGGTGACACCGTGAGTATGGGAGGTTGGTGTAGGACATTGATCTCTAAGACACACATGAAGAGAGGGTTACTCTATGACTCATGTGGTGTTGTGATTAGAGATTGGTCCAAGACATGTGGTCTCAGAAGCCCATGGAGTGGCTTTCAACATCTATGGAGACATGTTTTATTCTATGGAGGGTTACTCTGTGATCCATATGATAGAGGGTTACTCTATGATTCATATGATTAGAAGAATGGTCTTAGCAGCCCATGACATGGATTTCAACATCTGTGAGCATGGTTATTCTTTCATGATCCATATGATAGAGGGTTACTCTATGATTCATATGGTTAGAAGAATGGTCTTGGTGGCCATTAGTCACTCTATTGAGTGTGTGATAACTGTGCATTATGCAGGGTTTAGCACCTGACTTATTTAGCATCATGTCTAGTTACTCAGCTTGAGTATGGCTCTGTGAGATGGAGGGTTACTCCATTAGATGATGCAGATGATGATTATATGTCATGTGTTATGAAAGGTTGTTGCAAGTTATGCAAATGATGATATTTTAATGTAAAATTTCACTAGATAGATTTGTCAACTTGAGTACATATTAGTTGGTTTTTATGAATACCTCCCTAGTTAAGAGGGAGTGTTGAATTTTTATAACTATGTTTAGTATTCATAATGTATTTGTAAAGCATATTGTTATTCTCGAGAAAATGAATGTCCTATGGGCATGTAGGTCCTAGCTTATTCTAGTGGTCATGAGGCCCTAGAAAAGGTCCACATTGAGTGTAGCCATGTGCGATGTGATGATGCTACCAGTAGCATGGTCTACGTAACCATGTCATGGTCAAAGGACCATGGAATAGCCTGCGAGGCTATGAGGACCAGAGGAAAATCATCATGGAGAATACCTCCCTTGCTAAGAGGGGGTGTTGATGTTTCTGGTAGTTGCGGGAGGTATTCACCTCCAGGATAACCTTTCTTATAGATGAATATGAAAATAACTCAAGAAGATATTTGTTGACCTCAAATAAAAATAATAAAAAATAATTATAATGCTCTAGAAGTAAAGTCATCTCTAGAAGAAAAAGATAAATAGAAATTATATTTTCTAGAAAGTCAGGTCAGCCCTGCTGGAAAAGTCTCTAGAAGATTAGTATAAATAAGGGTGACACCTCATTTGTCACACTCTCTCATGGATACATAGGTCAATTTTGGAGGAGAGATGTAGCTATAACTACAACTGTAGAAGGAAGGAAGTAGGGCACATCTTGGTCAGTTTTTCCTCATACCCCTTGCTAGGGTTTGTCTTTTGTGATGCGTGTGGTGGAGGCTAGCTACTCTAACACTTTGGATAGAGTATTTTGTAGCTACATTGATTGGTTATCTCTTGGTGGTGTGCTAGTGGAGGCTATACACCCTAACGCTCTAGATAGGGTGTGTTGTTTTAGCACTGAGAGTCACCCTCAGACTGCTAGAGGATAAGCCCAGTACCCATCAAAATGTAAAATGGTTTGAGTAGGTCGATCAACAAGACTTTAAAGAAAGGAAAATACAACAGATATCACTACATATCATTGATGGACCATTGGGCTATGGAGTCATAAACAGTCTGCTCATTGAAGGAATTTAAGCTCCCTATCAGACAAAAGATTTGTATAATGATGAAGAGAAGAATAAGAGAATAACATAAACACAAATATTCACTAAGCAGAGATCCTCTATGCAAAGAGAATTTTGATGTGTCTGAGTAGTAAACAATGATAAATAGGAAAGATTACAACAAATCCTTTACTGCATCAAGAATCTATCAATCAAAGGAAAATTTTAATCCTTAAAATCAACAATACGTTCAAACAAGATGAAGAATAGAAAAGAGAACATAGAAGAAAAATTTGATGAAACAACTCATATGAATATTTAATAACATACAATTTATAGCTACATGCCCCTCTGACTTACAGACTGAAATATATAGTCATAAACATTTCTCAAAACCTCCTCCAGTCTTGGGCCGAACCCCCTTTCTACTATATCATTCATCATATGTATTTATAATCAAAACAAAAGAAAATAGCTAGGAGCGTGAGCTGGCCTTCCTATCCTAGGATTCTCCACAAAAAGATACAAGTATAACATCTGTACCAACAGATCTAACAAATTGCTAAAATCAAGGAGCCTGTTGGCAACAAAAAATGAATGACATATCTTGTTGCTTGGGCGCCTCTTCTCCAGTGTTGTGTGTCTTCTCTTGTCTTTCTTGTTCCTTTTTTCAGAAGGAAAATCTAGTCAGTATGGGCCTACAGGAAAAAAAACCCTCTGTGATACTTCAAGATGACAGTTTTATGTCTCCTCGGCCAGACCATCCATGCTTCCATTTAATGGGGTAGTCAATTGTTCAACCACCGATCCTTCTTTTATTAACTGATTTCTCCTTGGGATCAGGACGAAGCTTAACGCCTAGCTTTATTTCCACGCACTGCTCTCGGATTGGACCCTATATATGCACATGATTGTGGAAGTTGGAAAGGGCGGTTTGGATGCACACTATTTCGACCCCCACAATCCACCACCAACTGCCACGTACCTCTTTAGTTATACCATGGTTTAGATTGTGGGACTTCTCTAGGATTTTAGCGTTCAAGTATTTTCTGTCCCTGCAATGAAGTGTAGTCATCGATCTCGTTGCAATTTGTGATTTGGGTAACACTGCTATTTTAGTGCCCCTGCTAAAATTTATCCATATGCCAACTCCAAAATCCTTTTAACCATGTTTAGAGATGGATCCAATTTATGTGCTTGGGAGATTTGAATGTTGAGCAAGAATATCTGCTAGAGGATGATCTCCCGAATCTGACGTGGTGGACTGACGTCATTGTGTTGTCACAACTACTGATGGATGAGCACCATGTGTCTTTAGCACTTCAGGCTTTGGGAGTTCTGGATTGTGAAGCATGAAAAACTCTTGGAGTGGTACGGGCCCAGAGTGAAGTGGTAGCCTGAAATGAATGTTATGCATCCTCGATGGATAAGTTCCATGTGTTGAGTTGAAAAACACTTGTGGATTAGTAGGGCCTGAAGCGATGTGTCAACATAACATCACTTCAAGACTTCGGCTCTTCGGGACTTCAGGATGTTTGGATGGAAATATCCCAAAGTAACTTTCTCCCAATTGACGTGCCAACCTCTTGTTACTTCGGTGCTTCGGGAGATTTTGAACGCGGGCATAAATATCTACCGAAGTTACTTTCTCCCGGTTGACGTGGCGGTCTCTCATTACTTTAGGACTTCAAGATATTTTGAATGCATGCATGAATATCTCCCGAAGTGACTTTCTCCCGGTTGATGTGGCAGTCTCTCATTACTTCGAGACTTCGAGCTTCGGGAGATTTTGAATGCGAGCATGAATATCTCCTAAAGTGACTTTCTCTCGGTTGACGTGGTAGTCTCTTGTTACTTCGAGACTTCGGTCTTCAAGAGCTTTTGGATGCGGGAATGAATATCTCCCAAAGTGACTTTCTCTCGGTTGACGTGGAAGTATCTCGTTACTTAGACACTTTGGGACTTCGACACTTTGGGGATTCTGTTTGGTCATTAATCCTTGTGTGATTTTGAAACTCTGAATGCACAAGAGCCGTTAACCTGAACTGCACATGGGATCTCCGTTGTTAAAAATTGAACCCGCCTGTTTTCTTGTATTTCAATCCCAAAATGGACTGCTCTAAATGATGCATTTTTCTCATAGTTTTTCTCTGTGCATACAACATACTTGATTGGCCTGACTTTATCAACAAGAAGAGGAAAAAATTATAGTAAGGTATGCAGAAAAGAGAGAGACTCGACAGAGGTGTAAACCTAGGTCTTAACAATAACTACATATGACCCATGACAACTTTATGTGATATCATGTTGCATCTATGTTGTTGGGTTATCTAATTTGTGGTTTTATCTAGTGGATGGAGCTTGTTCTTAGTTATTTTGTCTTGGTAAGGATATTCTCTATAAGAAGGTTTGCTGGTTTTTCCTTCCCTCATGTAGAAATTTTTCCCAGGATGCATATTTCTTATGTTTGGGGGAGGCATGAGTAGGTGCCTATGGTTGGGTGGCGATGGTGTAGCATCACCTATGGCGAAATGAGCATGCAAAAGAAGTTCAAATTTCTATGGTAAATCTAATGTTAACATAATCAAAAAAAATTCAACACTTCTTGGGTCAATAAGCTCGAAAATATAAAAGGTCAGGAGACGGAGGGGTGAAAGTGATGGAAGATGGTAAGTATGAGAAAGAATTTTATGATGACCCTTCAAGGATACTCCTCGATAGAAACACTTTCCCTAAGGGAAACTAACTAGGAAACCATGACACTCACCAAGGTGAAATAGGGAAAAAAACATAATTTCCAATCAATTTTTTTCAAAATAAAGAAAGGATCCTTTGCAACATATTCAAATTCTTCAAATATTAAAATGACACTTACCACAATACCGAACTTGTTATCTCATGGAGAAAGATATGTTTTCCTCTATGATCCAAGCTAGGTGTGGTGGATGTTGCTTCCATTGATCGAATGGTGATATGTGGTGAATGAATGGATCTATGCATTGTGATTCTTCTCGGTACTCCATGTCTGCAATCTAAAGGCCTCGAGACATCATCTCCTTAGTTATCCCTAGAAATGGGGGATAACATATGGCTCCTACTTGGGGACATGTACTCATCATAGAGTGCATGAGAACCTCAAAATCTCCTGGAAAGACCCATTACTACACACATGAAAATAAATAAATGGTAGAAGTTGAAGGTGACTCACTCACCCTTTGTCCATATCATAAAAAATCAATTAAAAGAAAATTTTGCATTTTTTTTCAAAAATTTTGTAACTAGCATGTAATATGATGAAAGAAAATGATGTAAAGAAACTATGCAATAATGAAAGTAGAGAAAAATGAAAAATGATTTATGACATGCAACTACAAGTAAATGCAACTAACTACCATGAGCAAGAAAAATCAAATGTAAGGGAAATCAAATGACCTACCTACTTACCCGGGCCCTGAGCCCTAAAAAATTCAGGTTCCTTTGATGTAGGGTCAGAGGAGAGACCCATCAATCGACAATTGCATATTTCTCGTATCCATAGAAAACAAGTAATATTTTCCTTTCTTAGACTTCTTCTTGACTATGTAGGGGCCAAGCCATAAAACCTTGTTCCTTTCATCATACTTGGGATCCCCTCTCTTCTTTCCCCACATAAATGCAAGGCTCCCTTCCCTGAAGTTAATGTCAGGTATATTTTCAATGTAAGGCTGTGAAGGTGGTTCAACCTTGACCATATCTTTGATATTGTGTTCTCGCTCCTTATCTTTCATAACTTCATATCTCTTAATTATTTTGATGGATCTTGATTTATTCCCTTGGAATTCTGAAAGATTATTTTTTTATTTATCCGTCCTCGGAAGTAGTGTGTCTATGCAATATTCTTGTGCAAATGGAAAATCCTAAGGGTCATACTTAATTATCTATCAAGGCACATCCAACTCACAATCACTGTGAAAATCAAGGTGATTCGGATCCATCACATGCTTCTTGACTACTTGTCGGTTGTACCAAATCTCAAATGTGCCATCCCCCATGGGAATATGTGCATGAGTAAGATCCATGATAAGGAAAAATCCTATGTGCGAGTATATCCCATGATAAGGAAAATCCTGTGGCAAGAGCTAAACTTATTGACTAAAAGTGACTCTCTAAGAGAATATGAAAACATCAATCACCATTATGTTCATAATGAGGTTGATATGAGGGAAATCATGCAAACACACCTCCATATATTCTATGAGACCATATAATTTCACCTTCTTTGAATCAATGTCGCATATGTTTCCATATGGTTGGGTTGGTTAAACCGTGTTGTTCCATGAATTCAAATACATCACATTTGTTAAAGCTCAGGAATCCAACATACGCTTATTTTAACTGACCAATTCACACCCAATGAAAATGGCAGAAATGTAGGCTTTCATATCTTTGTTGTCCATACATGGTGTTCAAACACAGAGGATATATTCTTCTACCTATATAGTACCTTCAAACTAGAACTTTTTTCTATGTATTGGGATCTTTCACATCTCAACCATGTGAAACCCATATATTCACCTTTCCACGGTTGACATGATCTGCGTTCAATTGAATTTCTTCTATTTGTTGGCATGGGCTTTGTGGGAGAAAGTTGTGGAATCGGGCAGGAAGGAGGTGGAGGAACTTTTTATTAGTTGAGGTGGATCCTCGCTTTTCTCATGGAGGCATGAACAAGCGGTGGAGGAAACCAACTCCTATTTCTCATGTCAAAATTTATTTCTTCCTCAACTCATTTTTGGTACTCTCATCTATTTGATTTTGTTCTCTGAGCCACCCCTTTTCCTGAATTCCTCAAGTTTCTCTGGTGTAATATACACATACACATCGACTTGAAGATAAAACACTATATCAATGAAATTACTAATCAGAGCCCGCCATCACCAAAAAGACGTTTCATCCTCCCTTGAAATCCGAGTTTCTTTTCTTCTTATTTCCTCAAATTCGACTTGTATCAAATGAATGTATAATGATGTTTATTTTATACCATTTATTTTAATTTCCTTTAATAGTCAATTTGACACTTTCTTATTTTGTAATTTTCTTTTAATTTTTTTTTTTTTTTTTTTTTTTTTTTTTTTTTGTCATCTTCAAAAATTCAGCTCTCCTCAACCATGAGGATCCACGGACATGCCACATACCATACCGTTGGAAACAACATGATGTATACATCCATGTATTGCGTTAGGGACCGCATGTGTATTTTCCTTCATGTCCAAATAACTTCATCAATCTTGTGGTCCAAACTCCATGACTAGGGTTGACATCAATGACACAAACCAATCTCTTCTTCCAACAATCTCCCCTTTGTCATTGATGCAGGCAACACTCATGCTCCCCTATCATCATGATCCCACTTTCCCGACATCAATGGCAAGTAAAGTCTTCCGAGTTTAATGGAAAGTGCAAACTTCTCTTGGTATTGCTCCCTAAACATGTGGCACTCAATAATACTTCATCCTTTATTTTTGGTCTTTGGGATCGCTTTTCTCCTTATAATCCTTTTGTGTGGCTTTCGTCTTCTTCATGTCTAGGGATGTATATGTTGTTCGGTCTTCTTGTTGCAGCTTCAACCAATCTTCCTGAGTTACTTTCTCCTGATTTTTACATTTTCGAATCAAACGTAAGAGTGTATAATTGATCACACATTTTGGTTTGCTGACACTGTGGATATTATGCTCCAGATCTTCAACCAGACTTTTCCCGGCTATATTCTTCATCAAGATTTACACCTTCTTCGAGCATTTTGGTAGATGATTCATCTCCAAATGCAACATTTTCCACCCTTTTTCTTCAAGCAGACAAATTTGTTTTGATCTCCAATCATATGAGATGAGAACCCATCACCATTAACCATTCATCTTCTTCTTTGCATTCTTTAGTGACTAACATATTCCTAAAATCTTTCACAGTGGAATCTTTCCTTTTCCATGCTGTAGCTGGTATGCAAACATTTGGCATAAGATTATCTTCCTTCATCTTCGTAACTTGCGCTTTTGTGACCAAGATTATTGCACTTTGTAACATACAATACTGATCCATTAATGTGTCAAATGGATTATAATTTCTGCTGAAAGTTCTAAATAACATTTTCATATCTACTATTTTCACCCATTCATGTAGCTTGCATATTATTCCTTTCATTGATTCTACAATTGATTGTCTTGTGTCCAAAATTTCCAAGCATACAAATGTCCAAGAAAGAAATTTGATACCCTCGGGTGTAAGTGATCTTCTTGGTGGTGTGGTCCATATGGGTTCACACCACATTCTTCCTGTAGTTTCCTTCATAATGATTGCTTTCTATACCCCATGGAGAGGATCTTCTTGATGTCTCATTCCCTTCAATTCTATTTTTCTATCTTGTTGTTCAACCTGCTCTGGAGTGTTGGTTTCTCATCATTTTCAACTTCCTTCTCTTGTTTTGTTGTCTCTAAACTCATTGTATCCTCAGTCCTATCTTGTCGCTTGGATATCTTGACCCAAGGATCTCATCCACTTTTTCGCTTTTTCGAACTTCTTCAACCTTTTACAAGTCACAGTAGCTCCCTTTGTGTGATCCACCTCGCTTTCACTTCTCAATCTTCTAATTGTTCCTTCAAAAGACCATTAATAGCTTGGAGTTTGTAATTCTCTCTTCACAACTACTCAATTCACCTTTAGTATTATGTTTGTGTTTCTAAGCTTGCTATTTTGATTTTTAACATGCTTCAACTTTTCAAGATTCTCATCTTCTTGTTCACTTTTGCATTGTCTTTGTATCCCCAAAAGGAATCATATTTCTTCATCTAAATCTTCTTTCACAAATGATTTCTTCTTCTTTAGAATTCTTTTATCATCATCCTAGGTTTCTTAGATTATGAAGAGGACTTCTATCCTCCATTATCATATTCATCATTCTCATATGAGGAGATGTCATCAACCTTGGAGTAGAAGCTCCTTTTACTGTTGAGACTTCTCTTTATAGTAACAAGCCAACAATATGTCCTATTCTACCACAATTAAAGCATTTGAGAGGAGACTTACCTTTGTATCTCCTAGTTCCCTTTTGGAGCCTTCTTAAGAAATTTGCTATTTCTTCATAAAGGTCATTATCCTTGTATTCTGTCTTATTTATGGATTTAGCACGCTTCATTGTTTGTCCGGGTTTATCTTTAACTGCTCTCATTTCATATGCTATAAGAGTCCTGTATGTAATTCATCCATTGTCATTTTGGTCAAGTCCCTAGTTTCTTCAATAACAATGTATGGAGACCTAGTATCATACTTCAAGAGAAGTGATCTCAACACTTTTGTACAAACTAATGATTCATCGACGCTTTCACCTAACTAATAGCATTAACAACTTTATCAACTCTAAGAAGATATGTTGAAATATCTTCCTTTTCATTCATCTCTTCAAATTTTCACCTCACTTCTATGTCTTTGAAGCTTTCTCTGCTTAACTTTTGGATCACCTTCATAGATATTCTTGAGTTTGTCCCACACCTCTTTAGCAGTTGTTGCATCCCATCACTTGCTAGCAATGGTTGGTGTCACTGATGCTATAATAACATGTCCGATTTTGAATTACAACTCATAAGCTTCTTCTCATTTGATCGGTTGGAGCATTATTTGGGATTACAGCCATTCACAACGAAAATGTCTACTCCCAAAGCTGCTAGGTGGGTAAGTCTTCACTTATCACTCCAAAAGATGAAGCAATTTCTTCCATCAAATCTTTTAAACCCATTTGAAATGTGCTCATGGTCATCCATTTCTACTCAAAATTTTCCTTCCAGTGATTAAACCATTCTGAAGGCACCGCTTCTAAAACCAATTGTTGATACTTAGAATACATCACCAAAAGACTTCATCCCTCCCTTGAAATCCGCCTTCTTTTACTTCTTCTCTCCTAAATTCGACCTGTAATGTCGAATGTATAATGATGTTTTATTTATACCATTTATGTCAAATTTTAACAGCATTTAATTCGATGACTTTCTTATTTTGTAATTCTTTTCTTTTAATTATCTTCAAGGCCTAAATGTACTTCCTTCTTCAATCACTTTGTCATCTTTAAAAATTCATTTCTCCTCAACCATGAGGATCCTGATGCTACATACCACCGAAACAAAAGAACAGCATGATGTATACTATCCATCCATGGGTGTTGTATCTGCATGTGCATTTTCCTTCATGTCCAAATAACTTCATCAATCTTGTGGTCCAAAACCCATGACTAGGGTTGACATCAATGACAACAACCAATCTTCCAACAGAGACTTCTTCCTCTGTCTGTCTTGGGCACTCATTTTATGAGTGTGCTTCATTACAAGGCAAGCACCATGGAAATTATTCTGTATTGACCATTCCAACTAGATTCAATGTGTCAGTAGTTGTTCCCTCTTGTCGAGGCCTTGCCTTCCAACCTATGTTTGGTTGTCTGAAAACTTGAGGTCTTGGAGAAGACTACTTTCTCTCCAAATTTTTCAACCTCTGCATAATATGATTCTAACTTTGGACAAATTGAGTATTCATTTGATCAAACCTATGAGTGAGGAGAGTGATCAGGCCTAGTGTAGTGTTTTTTATAGTCTTCATCTTTGCTTCTACCTTGGTACAAAGAAACTGAAAGGGCTCAATCTTTGAGCTAATGAGATTTTACTTGATTTGTGCACTATATTATTTAGCCTTTGCCAAAGTGTCCAGTGCTTTATCTTTGAGGATAAATCCAAATTTTCCTTCGAAGGAATTCATCTAGAGGACATGAACCACTTCTTTTGGTGGATGTAGCTCGGTCGAGATCTAATCATAGAACTTATCAAACCTAGTGTCAAATTAATTCACTGGTTCGTTTTCCTTCTTCTTGATTTGATTAAACCGTGTTGATAACATTTCACTATCTTTCTTCGTTGACCATATGCTTGTAAGTAATTTAGAAAAATCATCATAAGATGTTGGATGATTATCAGGTAGTCCTCTGAACCACCTCTGGGCATATTTAGTAAGAGACATGGATAATAGCCTCAACACAACGCCTTCGTGTTCCACACCTTCATTAAAAAATGCCGCACCTATTGCATATAGGTGGTCTTTTGGTGTCACCACATCATTTCCAGTGAATTTTGGCAACCATTTATGGGAATGTTTGGGCACAAAATTGGGATATCCAACAAAGGTGGCCAATTTCAATGTTTTGAAAAGGTTTTTATACCAAGAGTGAGCCATTGTGTTGAGGGGAAGGAAACCTTGGAACAAGATTTTGACAACGGGGGAGTTATGAGGAGGCCTTATTTGGTAAACCTTAGAAGGCTTGAATCTTCTCGGGAGAAGAGTTAGTGGATTTTGGGATGGTGGAGTCACCAGATGAGATTTATGGAAGGCTCATCAAGAAAAGAAAAGGAACTTCCCTCACATGGAGTCTCCATGAAAGCTATGGGTAAAGGTTTGTTGACCAAAAATTGGTCACCCATATTTTCTCGCTCATGGAATAATAAAAAAATTAAGACCAGGAAAACAATTTTTTGAACGATAAAAAGTTCATTACATAGCCCTTAGTCTCAACTTCTTCACACATTTTCGGAGTCAAAATTTGAGTTCGTATGCTCAAGATATCCAGGTTTGCATCAAACCGGATAAAATCATTCTTCCATGTGGAACCATGAAAAAAAATTTGGAATCATATTCAATTCTTGGAATCATGCAATGTTTGAGTTCTCGTAACCATGTTCATCTCTTGGTATATATCACTCCAAACTTAAAATTTTCTTCAATTCTT
The DNA here is from genome assembly GCA_010110895.2 of Picea sitchensis. NCBI lineage: Eukaryota > Viridiplantae > Streptophyta > Pinopsida > Pinales > Pinaceae > Picea > Picea sitchensis. Next base: position 55,645 of record SNQJ01S0031672.1, read on the forward strand.
GGAATCATGCAATGTTCGAGTTCTCATAACTATGTTCATCTCTTGGTATATATCACTCCAAACTTAAAATTTTCTTGAATTTCTAGGGTTTAAAACCCATGCTTCTTGAATTTCTCAGGTTCATAACCCATACTTTTCGCGGGTTTAAGACCTATGTAGTTTCCTCTTATTATAGCATGGTGGGTTCACTCACTACACCCACCATGCTCCACTCTTTTCTCTTCTCCTTATTCCTCCCACCTTGTCTCCCCCCCTCCTTATTTCCCATCACTTCACCCAATCCTCACTCCCTTATTCAATACTTAATTTTATTTTTATTTACTCTTATCGGGTTCAGACTCACCCCCTCACCCCCTCACACTTCCCTCACCTCCCCAACCCACCATGCTCATTTTCCCATCCACTCACTCCTCACACCTTATCCCTCCCCCTTCCTCTCCTCTCCCCTTACCCCCTCCTCACTCCATACTTATATTATTTTATGATATTATCTGGTTTGCGGGTTCGCGGACTCACAATTTCACTCACAGGAACCCGCTACACTCCACATACAAAAAACCACTGTAACTCCTTCCCTCTTTTCTCTCTCCTTATTCCTCCTCTCTCATTCACTTCCTCCCTTAAAATTTTTATCCTAAGTTTCTTATTTCACATCCTCAACCAATGATATATTTCCACACGAAAATTAATTATTGGTGCATATTCAACCAATAAAATTAATCTACATGCCAAACACTTATCTCATGACACATGGTAGCACACTATTTTTTACACATGGCATCCAATGAGAACACTACAAATGGCAGTTCATTACTATCACACATGGAAACTAATTATGATGACACATGGCAGCGAATTACCTCATGGAATGTGGCAATTGATGATATCCTATCACATGATGACAAATGGTGATATTTGGGCTTCTGACTCATCTCCATTGGGCGTTGGTTGGGCATGGGTAGAGGATGACTACATTGTCAAAAATTTTATTATTTTATTAATCCTCCAAAGGTGTTGAATGTCATAATATTCATAGCCCTCTCATGTTTCTTATTTAAATCATAATCAAGTTTTTAATGCATACACTAAAGAATATAACATCCCAATACATGTGGGATAAGAATTTATTAAGAAAAAATGAATTCTTATAATGGAAAAACAAAATTTAATCAAGGGCTAGATTGCCTGGACTAGATCAATCAACAACTGCTAAGTCTTAATCTTATGAAGGTCATATATCGATATCTAGGAGTCAATATTTCAAAACATTTACCTCATTGGAAATCTATTTCAATGAGGAAGATGATGGGATAGGTCTTGGGAGTTGAAATTTTCCATAATTTTCTCAAAAATTAAAAGAACAATCAACGATACTTTCATGCTATGCTTATAAATCTGCTTGACACCTTGACTTCACGAGATCATATCTTGAGATCCAGGAAATGAAATCATTCCTATGAGGACTTGTTGGAAATAGAATATGATGAATATCGCATATAAATTTGTTTCCATGGCTGATAAATTGAATATCATGCCCAGGAAATTAAAATACAATCCTATCTTTTAAAAGGCAGTAAATTAAATTTTTTGAAAAATGAAAGTTTATTTTAAAAAAGAAAAACACTTATTAAATATGAAAAAGGCCCATTTCAAGGCATGAATTTAAATGATATAGATTGATTCATAAGGATTTAATGAGACATTAATTAATGTGAATATTTCAAGAAAATAAGCATACGGGAAATTCAAGAAGAGAAAACCCTAACTTCCTCAAGGAGTTAGAAGATCAAATTTTAAAAAGGCAAGAAAGGGCTTTATGAAATGTTCCATTATTAGAAGGGAAAGAGTAGAGGATAAGAAGAAGAAGGAACATGAATCAATATGCAATGAAGCTTTTGATCAATGAAAGGAGATCTCTGTAATGATCCCAAGCCAATTTTGTTTTTTTTGTTGCTTGGAACCACTAACTGACCACTGATTTGATTCTTATTGTTTGTGTATGCAGGTTGACATGAATATTTTGGCTTAGGGTTTATTCAGTTGTTTAACCATGGGTTCACATAAACATCATCGCCATTATATGAAGATCATCAACAATAAACAATATAGGAATCACAAGCAAATAGTTGAACTTTATTATGAGAAAGCAAGCACCTGATACAATAGTGAAGCAGATCTGAATATATGGCTTCAAGATAATACTAGAGATGTATACAAAATGCTCCTGGAGATACAAATCAAGTCTCCCAAAGGTTGCCAATAGAATATGAACGCTCAACTGTTAGATCTAGGTTTTGGCCTCTCTTCAGTCACTAGTATGGCCCTGATGATTGTTGGTATGGCTTGTTGAAGACAAGGACACCAAGGGTTCAGCCCTCTTGAAGATATAGACATCCTAATGCTGCCAAATCCTCCCCAATGATAGATCAAGGAAAGAGAAGCCTCCTCCTGAAGTGTGAAGCTCAAACACTGAAGCTTCCTCCTCAAATTGCACAAACCCTAGAATGGTACGACCCTCCTGAAATCCTGGATATGGCCAATAG
>SNQJ01S0031673.1:0-58186 GCA_010110895.2 Picea sitchensis
AGTTTTATCCCTCCCTTTACATTTGGAAGCTGTAGCTACCTTTGGAAGTCATTACTTCCCTTGAACAAAAACTATTGATTATTTCTCATATATTGTGCATGGTGTATTGTGGTGTATTGGTGTAACTCTTATATTATTGTTCACTGCTCATTGGATATAATTGAATGGTTTAAGTATAAGTTGAAAAAGGTTTTTAAATTGTACTTGATACTGATTCACCCCTTTCTCTGTATCAACAAACCACCCCTACCTCTACCTCGGGTGAGACTTCATCTTCTTCGTAGGTGTTGTTGAAAGGGCCAGTAGTTAGGGTTTTGTTGGTGTTTTGTTAAAGCGTTGAACCCTGGGTCTGCCCCTGTGCCAACAATCAGGTGTGACCATATCTCATATCAAGACCATATCTACAACCACAGTTCATTACAGGGACACAACATGCTCAAGCGATAATTTTCTTGAGTGGTCCTGCAATTGAAACCATGGTAAGGTGAAAGTGCTACGTGGAAAAAGGTGGTGGATTGCGGGCCCAAAAGTGGTCTGAATCCAAACCACTTTTGAGAATACCTGCAATCATATGTTTATATGGTGTCCTATCCTAGAGCATCACATGGCCATCCCCTCAGGTTTAAGTCTCGTTGAGTCCCCGAGGAAAAACAATAAGTGAAGGGTAGGTTTGGTGGTTAAAACCTCGACTCACCCCATAAATGGAAGGAATGGAAAGTCTGATCGTGGGGACTGAACTGTCAGCCCGTGGTACCCCTGCGAGTATATTTCCCTATAGACCCATGCCGATCTTATTTCATGTCAGACAGAGGGATGCACTTTCAGTCTGAGAGAAGAAGTCACCGACATAAAGCTTTGATTGTAGTGATCATATCACACTACTGATAGTCGGGGACTGTTCTGAGTATAAATAGATAGTTTTAATATTTTGTTAAGGTAGACAATTGGTTAAGTAGAGCTCCCTGTTTTGTAATGTTTTGATGCCATAACTGTTCTATGGTTATGTATAAGATTTGAGACTTTCAGATTAATAGAAGTCAACCTCTTTTCATCTCTTTGTAAAACCTGCACTAAAACACTCGGGCATGGAGGATCCAGTCGAGGGTTGTTATCCTATTGTAATGTAGGTTTGATTGCAACGGTATCGTGACCAATTTTAGTCATCTCCCTTGTGATATTTTTCCCTCTTACACTGAATGGCTCGGGCATGGAGGATCCAATCGAGCTGTTGTAGATGAATGGTGATGTAGGTTTGATCATTGTGTTGTTGTGATTTTGTTTTTTGGACATATTTCAGTGTCTGAAACCTTAGATTAAGAGTGATATTGAGTCTGATTTTTTCTTCTCCAAGTTGCTTGAAGGCCTAAGTCTTTTCCACCTTTGTTACTAATTCTTCCCTCTACTCACACTTAAACTCAATTCACTGACTAAAGTTAGTTGTGGCCCTCACTTCCTTGTACATTTCTTGTCCAGTTCTATGTTGAACATCATTCATATATTGAGTTGTGTCCATTGACCTCCACTCATATAAACCAAACATCCACCAAAAACTTTGATGGGTGTTGATATTATCCTCCTGCAATCTGAGGGTGAATTTTAGTTCTAACATGTGGCATGGTGCATGTGTGTCATGTTGTGGTAGTGACAAAATTTAGTAAATTATACAAATTCATTGCCAAAATTGTAATTTTCCATTATGGATGTGACACAGCTAAAAATGACCAATTGTTAAGTGGTCATTTTTAGTTTAGTTATGTGGTACTTGCGATCTCTCAGCATGGATGGTTTATATTAATGCATGTACCAAATATGTATTGGAAATTAATTATGATACCTTGGGAAGGATGTAAAGCTTATAAGAAAATTTCTTATGTTACAAGAACAAAAGACTATGTATAAGGCCATTAATGTAAGAAGTGAAAATATGATTCATGCACTAATGCTAAGCTGTGACACATGAGAGGGTCTACAATTTACTAAATTTTAACGCTGCAGAAAGGGTTTATCTGAATCCATATGCAGTGTTAAAATTTAGTAAATTATACAAATTCATAGTCAAAATTGTAATTTTCCATTGTCAGAGTGACAACTAAAAATGACCAATTGTTATGTGGTCATTTTTAGTTTAGTTCTTATCCCATGACTAAATTGGTCATTTAGCTTGGTCTGTTTTAGTTTAGTTCTTATCTTATGACCAAATTGGTCATTTATCTTGGTCATTTTTAGTCATCTCACTTAACATTTCTCACTTTTGGTCATTTATCCCTTGAAAATATTGTGGTGAACAATGTTTTTGGTCTCCTGGTCATTTATCTCTCATTTTGTACTAGTGAAATGAATATGCCAATCTTTTTTATTTTCAGTCAAAACTTTTTAAATTATTCTGATCAAACTTTTGTTAGAAGATTTTGCTAGTCCATTCCCTTGAGGATAATAAGTTGTCGAATGACCCAAAATAATATAATATTTCTGACAAAAGTTTATCATAGAAACATATTTAAAAACTTATGCATTGTCTATAATTATTTTTCTTGGACAACCAAATCTAGCTAAAATATTTTCCTCCAATAAATTTATTACCACTGAGTCTGTAACATTCTAGGTTGGAATAGCTTCTACCCACTTAGAAAAATAATCAGTGTAAGTTAGGATCCATTTATGTTGTGCATTGGATTGAGGGTGAATTTCACCAATGAAATGTAAACCCCATTGTTGAAAAGGAGCTTCAATTTTAATAGGAAATAAAGGTAAAGCAGGGAGATTTTGTTTCCCAACAAATAGTTGACATTTTCTACAAGCCCTTATATTAGCATTCACATCAATGAATTTTTTTTTCCAGTATAGCCTACCCTCATGATTTTTTAAGTTGTTTCTCTCCAACCATCATGCCCCCAACATATTCCTTTATGAAATTCTTCAATAACACCCTTTGCTTCAGACTCTATAAGGCATCTCAATAAAAATCCCAAAGGATCTTTCCAATATAGTTTACCCTCAATTATGAAATATTTGATTGATTGAATTGTTAATGTTCTTTCCTTTTATGGATTCATATCAGAAGGGTTTTGTAGAGTAAAATATATGAAACTATATTCTTGTACCAAGGAGAAGATGAAATTTTTTCATCTATTTGAGTTGTTTCCACTTGATCATCAATTTCTCCAATATCTGGTAAAGGATTTTCAGAATCAAAGTGATTTATTCCAAGATCCTTAAGATTAGATTTAGCAAGTAGTTTTTCTAAACCATGTCCTTCTATCAATTTATTTGGCTTGATGTCCATATCATATTCTTGAATCTTAGCCAACCACTTGCCTCTTCTTCCATCACTATTAGGTTGCACTAAAATTTCTTTAAGAATATTGGTGAGTGCATATGCTATCACTTTGGAGTGTAATACATATGTCCTGAAAGATTTAATGATTTAACCATAGCATAAGCATGTTTTTATAAAATATCATATTTAAATTCTGCATCTCTCAAGATTTTACTAAATAAGGCAATAGGTTGTATTTTTTTGTAAAAGAACTATTGCAATTGTATGTTTTGATGCAAAATAAAAGATTAGAAATTCTTTAGAATAATTTGGACTTACCAGAATTGGTGCTTATCCTATGTATTTTTTGACTCATTGAAAAGATACCTTAGCTTTGATTTTCCATTTCACTTCACTATCCTTATTTATCATATATGTGATCAATGTAATAATTTCAACAAAATTTGGAATGAATCTTCTCAAAAAAATGATTCTTCCTAAGAATGATTGAATTTCTTTTTTGTTTATTGGTATATTAATCTTATCAATGGCTCAAACCATTTGTGGATCAATTCTAATTCCATTTTTTTATACAATATGACCTAACAATTTTCCCTCTTGCATAGCAAAATGAGATTTCTTGGGATTTAGAGACAGACCATATTTTTTGCATTTATCAAATGTTTTTCTGAGGTGTTTCATAAGTTCAACATCATAATTGGAAAAAATTGTCAGATCATCTAAATAAACAACAAAAAATTGATATCTTTCACGCACAAAAGCTAAATCCATGGCTCTTTGAAATGTTTCACCTGCATTCATCAAACCAAATGGAATTTTGTCATACACAAAAGTTCCCCATGGTGTAGTAAATGCAGTTTTTTCTTTATCATTCTCATGAAAAACTATTTTCTTATATCCCGAAAAACCATCAATCATAGATTTTTTATTTTCGCCTGCTACCCTTTCAAGAATATGATCCATTTTTGGGATAGGATAATTATCCTTTAGTGAAGATCGATTTAGGTTTTAGAAATCCACTCATAGTCTCATATCCCCATTTTTCTTTCTAACTGGAACCAAATTAGCTACCCATTCAGAATATCGCAAAGGCATAGTAATTTTTTCATCAAAAAGTTTCTTAACCTCCCTTTCTATTACAGGAAAAAGAATAGGATTGATTTGTATAAGATTTTGTTTGAAAGGATTGACACCTGGTTTTAAGGGAATTTTGTGCTCAATAATAGGAGTATCGTAGGTTTTCAAATACTCGTATGACCATGAAAAAACATCTTTATATACCTTAAGAAATTCTGCATATTTTTTCTTTTGTTCAATGGGAATATATTTAGATATATTTACAAGGTTTGGAATTTAGACTTTCATCAAAACCAATATTAAAATCTTCCACTTCTTCTGGTCGAGGGTGCAAAGTACATTTCAAAGGTATATCATTTTGATCAAACAATATTTCTAAAGGAATAAGTCCTTTTGGAATCTGATTATTTTTCAACAGAAACATTTTATGATATGCAATTTTGTCTTTAAACTTCTCTTGAGTTTCTCCTTCTTTCATAATCCAAGATGGATCATTTTGATTTTGTTTATCAATATGTGTTTCAGAAAATTCATCCACCATTTCAAGAAATTTGTTTATATGTTCATCATCTTCAAATATTTTCCAAAAGTGAACATCATTAGGTATTGAAGTTTTATGTCTCATCTCAATATGATATTTCAATTTCAAAAAAATAGGTGATATGAAAGTACTTGCGGATTTAGCCAACAAATTAGCTTGTTGATTATGCAATCTTGGAATAGAATGAATATTAAAGGATAGGAAAAAAAATTCAATCAAATCCCATGCATAATTTCCGTAAGATCTTATTCTAGGATGTTTATCGTGATATTCTTGTCTTACCCGTTTCACAATCAATTCAACATCTCCATGTACAATCAAGTGTTGAATTTTAAGTTTTCTTGTAGCTTCCAATCCTTAATTCAAATCTTCATATTCACATACATTATTAGTGTAATCAATATCAAACCGCAATCTATAAGAAAATGGAATGTAATACTCGTCATTTGGTGCCACAAATAATACTCCAGCTCGAACTCCATCCCATGAAGAGGCATCATCGAAATACATTTTCCACAATCCTTATCTAATATTTACACACTCTTCAGAAATGTTTTATTTTTCATTCTTTGTACAAGTTTCAAAATCATCATCAAAATATAATATACAATTTCCTAAATCTTGATCGACAACATAGAATGTATAATTATTTGGATTTTTTGGATCACTAACTGTATAATCCAATCCTTTTTCTCTATACAATCCCATAAATTTCCCACAAAAGATAGGAATCGTGGAATACATCATATCTAACTGTATTGATCCTCCTAACTTATCACCCAGAGATATTGATAAAATCATGTGATACTTTGCAGGTACATCATCTACTACCACATCCATAAGAACACTTTTGAATGGAATTTGGGACAAATTCACAACTAAGTCCTCTATCATATTGTTGGGCACAGGCCTATTTTGGGAAGAAAGTCTATTTTGGGCATAGGGCTATTTTGGGGACAAAGATTTGTTTTGGGAATAGGCCCAATTTTGGAGAGAAAGATCTACTTTTGGAGTGCGTGCAACAGGTGGCAGGAAAGAAACATGTAGAAAAAGAAGGAAAAGTTGCATGAAGAAGTAAAATCAACATGACGCGCATGCATACAAGCCTAAAGAGGATAGTGTTAGGGTTTTTGAAAAATATTGTATTGAATATAAGCCTAAAAAGTAGTATAAATAAGGACCTAGGAGGTCTAGGGAAAAATATTAATAAGAGAGTGAAAGAGAGAGGAGAGAGTCAATTGATTATTGTATAAAGTTTTGTTATGGTTCTTGTGATAGAGTTGAATAGGTTAGTTCTTGAGGGTTAGGTACACATATGAGGAGCATGATGTGATCTAGTCAGCCTCCCAGAGGGTAATTACCCTCATTGTGATTGTATTACTAAGGATGTAATGCACACAGCGTAATATTTTGCAGCAAAATAAATAAAACAACAAATAAGCCATATCTTTGTGGACGTATCCCTGGGAGGGGGTGAACTATGATAAACTTTGTGTTGTATGTGATTGCTAATGAATGATTTACTTTTATGTTAATCATTATCTCAAGAATGAATGGTGAAAAAAGTTATATGAACATTCATGCATAGGTTTAAATATGAACGAATCATAGAACTAGATGAATGATTAACAAGGATAATGCATAAGGAAAAAGAGGCCAACCACAATCCCCACTCATTCCTAGACCAAAAACACCTGAGTATTGCAGTCCCCAATAAATGCTATCTAAGGTGAGATTGCACTATCCATCATGTGTGCATCATTTCCTTATGGTTTACTAGAAGGGCTAATAGTTTTGAGGGTTTTTTTGGAAACCTGTTTGAGACCAGAACCTGGGTCAACCCAAGAAGTAACATAAAAATGGTTTCATTTCCGGCGGAACTGCACATGATTGATTGGTCGGGATCTGTGGAAGAAAATCATGGAGGATGAAAGTATAGAAGGGAATGTTCAGGCCATGGAATCCAACGAAGGTGGATAGTGAAAGATGGTTGAGAACAAAGGAACTCGAATTTGCATAGAAGGACAACATAAACCCTAAGTTGACATCGCACAAATATCTCGACAAAAACGTGTTTAGCAACTTGCATGATGTATTTTTCTATGATTTCATGCATTTGTTGTAGGAGTGATTATTCAGGTTAAAATATAACCACCCTATGAATCAAATCAAATAGCTAGGGTGGAATCCCATGGAGATCACACAGTTACAACAAGTTAATAACAAATTCACGCATGCAGTAGATTTATAGTTAGACAATATTATTACAGGGTTTATCACCAAATTCGCAGTAGATACCACAGAGTCCCACACTACAACAGAGAAGGATTTTCTAAAAGGACCCATAGGTAGGTTCATCATATTGATGTATACTTCAATCAAGATTTTATTATATGACAAAGGTGTGATCACCATGGAATTAGGTAGCTAAACTTCCCTGCATGCATGGGGGAAGGGAGGAAGCACTGACAATAGGTTGAGATATGGACAGGGAGATGGATAAAGGAAATAAGAAGGATGCAATGGACCCAATAATGATGGAAGAATACCAGATAAAGAAGATAATGGAAAAATCAAGAAAGACGCGCAAAAGAAGACCTTACCAATATAAGATGAATAAGAATAAGAGAGACATTTATGACAGAGAGGGAATGGAGAGCGATGAAGAAGAGATAGAGGATCTCTGGGTTGTGGAGAAGATTGAGGAAATCCTATGAAAAACATACAAAATAAAAACAAGAGGTCTAGGGTAAGGAACAGAAGAAAGAACTCCAATCTAGATCATCGTCAATGTAAAACCTACAACCCCATGTGCGACTAATAAACCTGAAAGAACACCAATGTTTAGAAAATTGAATTTTAGTGGAAAAAGAGAAATAGGACAGGGATCCAATCAAGGAAAATAAACCAGGGGAGAAAGTTCAATAAGGAACAATCAATTATCTACACTGTGTGGAGGTAGTAGTTCAACACAATTTAAAATGGCAAGACAATATTCCACGATTAAAATACCATAATTTTGAGGAGGGGTGTTAGAGGAACCTGAAAAGAATTTATTCATCTATGAGAAGATCTGGGAAGTGAAGCAGATCACATATGAGGATACAAATATCGTGTAGTTAGCTATCACCCTAAGAGACCATGCACTGGATTGGTACATGAGCCTATATGTAAATAGTCCACAGGGAGTACCAAAGAATATCGCAAATGTGAAAAACATATTAGTAAACGAGTTTTAGAAGCCAATATTAGAAGACCAATACATGAATGAAATGATTGAAATCGAGAAGAAACCAGGTGAGTCTATTTCGGATATTGATCAGAGGTTCAAACGTTTGAAAGGTAAGTTGAAATATGAAATTACTGACATGAAACATAGGAACTTATTTGTGAACTCACTGTTACCACACTTGCAGTATCCTTTTAGACAACAAAAGTTCCAAACTCAAGTAGAGGCTCTGCAGGTAGCCCTACAACTGGATTAAAACTAGTATCAACAGACAGATCTAGCAATAGAGGAGATGAAGGAGGATTTGAAGAATATAACATTTCAACTTAACTAGAAGAAGGGAAAAGAGAAAAGAGAATTTGTTTGGTGTACGCTATGTAGGAAAGAAGGGAACCATAAGAATGAATGTCCAACTTTTTCACACAACTTGGAAACAAGGGTGTTGAACCCCTTTCTAATAGGAGGACCATGGTGTGATATTTGTAAGATGCATGGACATGATCCATATCATTTTCCAATGAAGAAGAAGTATAAGATAGTACCAAAAAGCTCATATTGCATTTTTTGCAAATCAGTGGGTCATGATGATAAGGATTGTAGAACGCTGGAACTGATGAGAGAAAGAACTTCAGAAACTTACAGGGTGCAAGTAGAAATGATGAAAGGGAAATATGCACCTCATTTAATCCAGGTGCCACCACCATACAAAAATTTTCATTTGCTTGCATCCACAATACAATAATGTGCAACCACGGTATAACCCCACACATTATAACCAGGTACCCCAAGGAGATCGAGGTGGAGGAAGAGGTGGAGGAAGAGGTAGATGAGGATTTAGATGAGGTAGGGGACAAATAGTATGCCACAACAGCCAACAACCAAGACATTATGCAAGGTATTGTCCACTTCCACCAGTGACATGTATGTATTGTCACACAATAGAACAAGACACAAAAGACTACCCAACACTCTTGGGAAAGATCAAGGAGAAAAGGAACCAGAACAACCAGAATGTCCACTATATTTCGGTAGAAGCAAGGGATGATGGGAGAAACATCAATATAGTCACTCAAGGAGGAGCCAATACATGAGTTGATGCAAAAAAATAAGATCCAACTCAACACGAATGGTTCAAGAAGAATACTGAGCCACCTAAGAAGTTTGACGCGCAGAGAGAAAATGAATAATTTGAGGCTAGATAGGAGCTTCTCAAGCATAATTTTATGTCTACATCAGTCATGAAACAAACTCAGGACCCAAAAATGTACGATATTCCATCTTCAATGGACCATACCAGTAAAGGACAACCTTTAGAGAGAGTAAGTACCATAAAGACTTTTCTACAATCTTGTGTTAAGTTATTAAATGATCCATCATTTGTTAATGTCTTACAAAATATGCTAGAAAGATGCAACACAGAATTAGAAGGGAAGTTAGAACAAAAAACAATCAATCATATCCATACAAGAACAAGTACATGCATAGAATTCAGGCTAAATGCCAACATTGGGGATTTCAACATGGGAAATATTATACTAGATTTAGGCTCTAAAGTAAATGTATTTCCTAAGAATACATAGAAGTGTATGAGAGAACCCACATTAAGCTATTCACATGTCTAGTTAAAACTAGCAAATCAACACAGAGTGTTAGCAATTGGAAGGCTTAAAGGTGTGATAGCAGATTTGGATGGAGTGCACACTATGGAAGATTTTGAAGTGATATAGATAGTAGATGGCACCACACCTTACCCAACATTACTTGGATTGGATTGGGAATTTGATAACCATGATATAATAAACCTGAAGACAAGGAAAATGAATCTTGAATCAGGAAAATATAGAGTCATTTCACCATTGGATCCTTTAGAAGGAGAAAGGTTTTTAGAGGTGACTTGTTTGGATCTAGAAGAAATAAACTAGTTGCACATAACCACTGTGTCAGAAGAGGATTGTGTCAACCTAACTGCAGATGGGGTACTCAGTTGGAGACGCATTACATCATGTGATTTCAACTCAGATACAGGGTTGGAGAATTTGCAACAACGATTACATGAAGTCTCCACAAGGAGGTGCATAAGAATAAATTGTACAGTAAGATGGGTGAGTACAGAGATAAGGGAATCTCCTAGTTTTCATGGGCTAAATTATTTAGAGGAATTCTTGACAGAATATGAGGAGGAATTTTTGTAAAATCAGAGTCTCTTAGCCCTAGATATTTCACTCAAGGAAACACCTACAATATGGTGGGGTGCACACAAATAAACAATTCAGGATTAGTATAAGTGCAAATGACTATTTGCACATTAGATTTGGCACAAAACATGGGAGAAATAAGGTGCATAAGTATGATGGGAAAGGAACACTAGTTGAACACTTGGAGAAGTGTGAAACGCAATCGAGAATGACACCATTGGGGGAATGATCTCATCACTTTATTCATACATTGGAAGGGATCCCAGGGATCTAGTACATCAATCAAGAGATGTCTAGAGGAACTACATAGTGGGCATGATTACATCATAATTTTGTAGTAACCTTCTCATCCGAGCAATATGAGAACCTAAACATTGATTTATCTCTAAATATGATAACATTCAGATAACAAATATTGAAGGAGAGAGGGAGGTGGAAGGTCCATCCCTAGAGTCAGAGGAATTTTTTGGACCAATCAAAGTTAGGAAAGTCAACATTGGGACGAATGAAAATCGTAAAATGGAAAGTATTGGAGACTATTGGGATGAGAAAACATTAGAAAGAATAACATAGTTATTGTGAGAATATAGTGACATGTTTCCAACAACCTTTACAGAGATAAAATGCATAGTAGGGGATATCGGTGAGATGAAGATACCCCTCAAACTCGAGGCTATACTTGTCAGACATATACCTTACAAGATGAATCTAGTGTATAAGAAGAAAGTGAAAGAAGAAATTGACTGAATGTTGGAAGATGGAATTATAGAACCAGTAGAGGAATATGAATGGATCATCCCCATGGTAGTCTAGGATAAGAAGAAAGTGGGGATAAGGATTTGTGTAGATTTGAGGAAACTCAATGATGCTTGCGTACTTGACCCTTTCCCTACACCTTTTATAGATGAGGTATTGGAGAATGTGGGAGGCCAGGAAGAATATCCATTCACAAATGGATTCTCAGGATACCATCAGATTAAAATAGCTCCAGAGGACATGTATAAAACTACTTTTGCTACAAAATGGGAATCCTTACAATATACAGTCATGCCCTTTAGATTGAAGAATTCACCAACTATCTTTTCAAGGTTAGTCATAGTTTCTTTTAAGGAATTCATACATCAGTTTATAGAAGTATATCTGGATGATCGAACTATGTATAGTATTTTGAAAGACCATGTAGAAGTTTTAAGTCTAATGTTGGAAATATGCAGGAAATGTCATATATCATTAAACATCAAGAAATGCATTTTTGGTACACCTTTGGGGATATTATTGGGACATATAATGTGAAAACGAGGCTTACTCATTAACAATGCTAAGATTTCACTCATTGTGAATTTACCACCACCAAAATTAGTACGAACGTTAAGAGAAACATTGGGACATATAGGCTACTAAAAGAAGTTTATAAAGGGGTATGCACATATTATTGCACCAATGGAAAAAATGTTAAAGAAGGACACTAAATTTTAGTGGAAAGAGGATTTTTCAGTAAGTATTGGACACTCTAAAGGAAAATATGGTCACAACACCTATATTAGTATTTCCAGATTGGCAAAATACCTTTCATGTGCACACGTAGATGCATCAACAATAGCACTTGGAGAAATTCTGGTGAAGCGAGGAGAAGGGGAATTAGACCATCATATAGCCTTTGCAAGGAGGAAATAGTCATAATACGAGAAGAATTAAAATACCATAGAAAGAGAAGGCCTAGCAATGGTATATGAACTTCATAAATTTAGGTGTTATTTATTGGGTAAACACTTTAAAATGTTCACAGATCATTCTACCCTCAAATATCTAGTCAACAAACCAATGTTGGGGGAAAGGATCTGTAGATTGCTTTCATTATTCCAAGAATTCAATTTTGAAGTAATAGTCAAACTAGAGAAGATGAATGCAGGACTTGATCACCTATCAAGGGTAACCAATGGAGAAGAACCTACTAACTTGGAAGACAACTTCCCTGATGCACAATTATTTTCAATATAGGTAGCTGATGAATACTTCACTAATATTATTGAATACTTAAGTATAGGAGTTGTGCCATGGGATTTTAGTATTGCGCAGAAGAAAAAACTGGTAGTCAAAGTTATATACTATCAAATCATTGCAAGTCATTTATACAACATGGGCAGAGATAGCATTTTGAGAAGGTGAGTATTGGAACATGAACGACCGAGGGTTTTAGTAGAATCCCATGAAGGTATATATGGAGAACACTATGTAGGAAAAGATACCATGCAGAAGGTATTGCACACAAGATTATGGTGTCCAACTGTAACATCCTATTTTTAACTCTTATGAACTATAATGTATTATGTAATTGTGGCTTAGGATGGTCAGTCGGTAAAGTTGAAAAACGGCCAGAGTGCCTAGGAAATGTAATACTTCATATACATTAATAAAATACACTACTATCTGCAAGACATACAAGGAAAAACGATATAGGGGGTTATGATTATACAAGAGAGGGGGCTTGAGGGGTTACGTCTTTTTATTATTATTTTATTTAACCATAATTGATTTTATAGAGAAAAGGGGTTACATGAGCTTCTTGGGGAGGCCATGTGGTTCTTGATTTCCAAGTAATTATATAAACCAATATTTGGTTTGTTTGGGGGTTCTCTTGTTCTTATTCATTCACTATACACCCTTCTCACTCTTTTCATCTTTAGGAGCCTCATTCTTGCGCAATTTGTGTGCTCTTGGTTTGAGCATGGATACAAATGATTGCATGAGGGTGTCTTTAGGTGAAGTTAGGGGTCGCTATTCCCCTAGTTCATCTTCTTCCCCTTACTCCCTTGTTCTTATTCCTCTTCACTCACTATTTATAGTTCATGTGCTCTTGGGATGAGCATGGAAATTAATGGCAGGAAGAGGAGAGACATTGTTGAATGGATGTAATATTTTACTGATCGGTCTAGGAGGGAATGGATGCCCATGTGCATGATATTGAAGGTAGTTCGGATATAACTATCCACAACTGAGAATCTTTGGAGTTTTCAGTAGGGATAATTCGTTACCAGTAGCACTAGAGACCTGGAGAGAGATGGAATAGCCTCAGGGACTACATGGCAGAGAAAGGTCTTCATTTCTTTGGGTTGTGTAGGATGAGGGGGAAAGAGAGCTGGAAATTAGGATTTGTTGTGTGGTTGGGAAACCTGAGAGCTAGTTAGCCAACTGTTTTGTGTTTTATATTTGGCCTAGGACCCATTCTTGTGGATTCATAGACCTGTATTTGGGGTGACCTACTGTTGAGAGTAAATGAATAACAATGTCTACAGTTGGGAGGAACGTCCTTGGTCTGCAGGCAGTTGGTTAATTTTTACTTGAAATATAAGTTCTCTCTATGTTCTTTGTATAATTTTATTCCACTGTGTATTTAATTATCTCTGAGATATGCATTTTTAATATGCATGTCTCCTGATTATTTGTTTTGCATAGCACATTGCTTACTTTTGTATGTTGTAGATTGGATCTTGTCTTATGCATGTCGTTTTCATGCCTCTTTTATTAATGAGAAAAATTTTGAATTCGAGATTCGTTCATAGAATGGATTCTTGGGACTTCCGCGTGCCCTGCCTACTAGTGGTTGGGTGTGTTGCACCCTATTTAAGTAGTGTATCCCAGCCTGTGGGTGGATGAGTATGATACAGATTAGTATCAGAACTACAAGTTGAAACATCAGGGTGGAATGGGATGGATCCATTAGAAAATATATTGTGTTTCAGATCAAGTTAGGACCTTGAAGTCATGAAGCTCAGAAGAAATGGAATTGTGGTGTCCGTACAAAAGCTAGAACGTCCGATACCCTTAGTAAGGGATTGCAGGAGCTTGATCATCCATTTTAAATTCGGTAACAATGACCACCGTGGGATCAAGTTTATATTGGGATTGTTGGATCTGTATGGGAGAAGACAGATCCTTCGCAGTTGTCATATCTGGAGAAGGTGTGGGGTCATTAAGAACCAGAGTCCTTCATACTTCGTTGCTTTGAAAAAATTTAAGTCTTTGATGAAAAGAAAGTAAAATATTGAAATCTCTAAATTCTTGGAGTGAATCTGAGCCATAGATCATAGGGAGGAGTACTTGACCTTTATATTTCTCCAAGGACAGATCTGGGTCATCGAATAAGGCATAGATCAGGAGGTTAGGCACATTGGATAGGATCATATCCCAGTCGTTAGATCTATGAGTGATAAAGCATGAGTCATAGATCTCATGGAAGTTCGGAGGTTCGATACTCCAGGAGAAGCAAGGCCTTAAGTTTCCAGGAAGAAAATCTACCAAATTCCTGAACTTCGGAGAAAATCATGACCATCTATTGTCTAGGATGCATGTCTACATATTAGCAAATATTTGGCATTCAATAGTTTTAGTCCTTATGTCACATGGAGAAGTTTTCTATGAAGTCTTGAAGTGTAGAGTCAATATGGACCATTCACGGTTAGGGGACATGTTTCCAAATATTAGAGATTGTTCAGAAGTTCAATGTTCGGAGGAAATATTGGATGTAGTTGAAAAGAAAATCCTCCGAAGCTCAAAGACTCGAAGCATCGGAGTCCTAAAACTCCAGAGAAGCATAGTGCGGAAGTTCCGTGGTTCGGGAGATTTGTAATGGTATGTGGTGAAGTCCCCCAAATCCCAAAGTCCCGAAGCTCCAGACAATAACAAACCGAGAGTGTGAAAGCTTAGTGTTGAGGCGTTTTGAGGTCTGTGGTAGAAGAAACTTCAGAAGCCCAAACTAGGCGAAGTCCCAAAGCTCTAGAGAGTGAAAGAATGGGAGGCCTCCATTTCGACGTTCGAGAGTTTTGAGGTGTGTGAAATAACACGCTTCTGAATCCTGAACTAGCCAAAGTTTAGGAGCATCATAGTGACATGACATGCTGACGTCACTGAGGGTGACGTGGACCCACTTAATGCATGCCACATGTCATCTTGTTTTATGATATTCACAGACCTTTTGCACAAATTATGACTTGAAACGTGTTACCCATAGATTAGGCCATGTGTCATCTCTATATTTTTGACTCGTATTACCCCTAGTGCATAGTTTCTGATGCGACTCCAAAAGTTCATATATTCGGCACTGGGTGACAAGGGAGTATGTTGTTGTAAAAACCTTCAAAGTCCGAAGCTCTGGAGCACTAGATTAGAGATTCTATGAAGAGCCACTCCGGGATTTCACGAGTTCCAAGTTCGAAGGGAATGTTATGTGGCATAAGAGGAACCTCTAAAGACCAAATTTTTGAATCCCCGAAGCTCTGAAGAAGGGTATGCTTGGGAGATTCTCCAGTTTGACATATTAGGAAATGTGAAGTGTGAGGAAAGTGAAATCCATGAGGCCTGAAGAGCCAGAGCCCCGATGTCTCGAATCTTTGGATAAGCACCTCCAGCTAAGCACTTGGTCATATCCCTTGGTCCTATGAGACTTTGGTTGAAATAAAAGGGGGTGAGTGGCTGATTTGTTTTTTGTGTGTTGAAGAAATAAATGCACTAAGGAAGGATTAATCCTACATTTTTGAGCCATGGTCACCTGGGGAAGTGGTTTGACGGAAGCACTTATGCAAAATTTGGATTGTGTACCAGCTTAAAGGGGGATGTAGAATTATTCGACAAAATCCTATTGCAAAACAAGAGAAAAAGGGTTGAAAGTGGTTTTTTTTGGGAAGCCATAACTTTCAGCGCAGATATCGAATTGGGGGAAATATTACAATCGTTGGGAAGATGAGCTAGAGGAGAATCACTTGAAATCACCCTATTTTGGATAACTGTTATAAGTGGTATATTTTTCTTCATGAATTAAACACAAAATGTACTTGTAAATTTAATAGACAATTTTGTATGATATGTATAATTCTAACAAGATGTCTGCTTGTAGGTTTGTCAGAATTAGAGATATAATGAGATCAATTCCAGTCTAGGATCATATGTTAGGGTCATGGAGGCATGACATAGCTTACAGAATTTATATGAGGTAATCAAGAACTACAGAAAAATTAATGAAGGTGGAAAAAGAACTTAAGAATAGTGGAACAAAAGTATTAGTCAACAACTACAAGATCTGAATAAAATGCAGGTACAACCAAGGAAAGAATCCTCACATAGTATATGAAGATAGCAGGTTAAAAATGTCATGGATGGGCATAAAAGGAAAATTATTATTGCCTAGCCTTGAAGTAAGAGAGGTGTAGATAGTTTCAAAGATTAAGTGTGAAAGGAATCCACTTCCGATATCAAAGTTTGCAGTGGAAGTAGGATGCCAATGCAGATAAATTGGAATGTTCTCTCACTTGAAAAGTGTCACTGAATGAAAATGGAATTCCATTGGGGAATGGTATTTAGTAGGAAAGAATGTCCAAGTAGAACATGGATGGAAATTCTTTATACCAGGGAACCATAGTGCATATGAGAAGAATGGGAGCACACAAGGCATCAATGATCTGAAGGATTTTATGGACAACCAGCTACAATATAAATAGATATATAAATAAGTGAATTAAAACATAAATGCACTAGAGTGCATGATGTATGAAATGAAGTTAAAATGCATATGCATTAGTAGGCATGCTGAGAGTAAATTCTTGGTGCATATGGATGTGTAATTGAACATGCTTGGATATGCATATAACATTCTTGTGAACTTAGAATAGTATATTATTATGAAATAATGATGTCATGGGAATTGAGTATGACTAATGATGTATTATGTATTTAGAAAAAATGATATAGCATGGTTAAATATGTCGATTTTGTTGTTTCTTATGATTTCCATCTAGGTGAAGTCCCATGAGGATGGTAGGAATGGTGATAAAAATGATGGAGGAATTATGTGAGGTTCTACAAATATCAGTTGGTTAGATAATAACAAGTAGGTTGATAACAAACAGGAAGGTATGCATTTAGTTTATGTTGATGCATACATGTTGAAGGGATTGAGGTAAGAATTACCTCAGTTAATTTTCAATATTTAAATTGATATGTAATGGCCAAAGGCCTAGAGTATGTAAATGTTGTTGATGCTAGAATGTATTTAGATAAAATGTTGGTTGCATATTATGTTATGATTGGTTATGGTATCATAATCGGGTTAATTAACGAGACATACTCCTTTTATAACAATGAATATCCATAGAGATAGTCATGTGTGAGACCATAATATGGTTGGATATGGAAGGGCCATAGCACTATGTGAGTGCTCAATGGTATCTACTGTATATCTGATATTTGGATTGCAACCTCTTTGTCGACACTGAATAACACTTATGGATTATATTTGTGGTTTTGTGTTTGGGTTGAAAAGGAAGGTATCCAAATATTTAGGAAAGAAATAGGAAGTGTGTGGA
Source organism: Picea sitchensis (assembly GCA_010110895.2). Lineage (NCBI taxonomy): Eukaryota > Viridiplantae > Streptophyta > Pinopsida > Pinales > Pinaceae > Picea > Picea sitchensis. The sequence continues at coordinate 17,675 of SNQJ01S0031673.1, forward strand.
CGATGTGTTGAGTCGTTGTCCATACCTTCCAACTCATCATCGTGGAATGCATTACATAGTTATGTGGTATTATGTAGTCAACATAGGGATGCATTGTGTAAATGTTTCCATCAACATTGGTACATTGATTGTTATTTTATTTAATAATTAATTGTTGCATTATGAAAATCATGTGTTGCTAAGAATACATAATGATGGATAGATGCAATATATTTAATATAAATAATAGTTGAAGGTGATTGGATTGTTGTTGTTACAATTCCAAGATCAATTTTGGAGCTATTAAAAATGTTACAAGTAATAATACATGAATCATTGAATGCATTGGGTGAATGCATGTATATATTATATAGCATAGAAATGATTATGATAACAGCTAAAATGATGTGATTATTGCTAACTCATGAAGTTGAAAATCATTCAGGAACTGTTAGATTTTACAACAAGAAAGTTGCAGGTTAAAGAAGCTACATAATCTATGTTGAGGGGACAGAGTGATAAAAATATTTATGGATAGAAGAAAGAAAATATTGGATGATAATACATGTGTATGTAATGATGAGTTCATTTCAATTGATAGTTGTATTAATAGAAGTAATTGAATTGTAGTTGTAAACAATTCTAAGATCACTTTGTGAATTTGTTTTGAATTGTTACCATGAAAATATATATATCTTGTATGGGATATACTAACAATTGTTTGGCTGAGTGTAAATAGAGGAAACTGTGGGTAGAATGGTATGGTATATGGAATAAATGTAAACCCATAAAGAAGACCAATGATTATTGTGACAAGATCCAAATTATTATGAGCAAAAGCTCACGTTTGGAAATTTTATCTTTCCTAGATAAAACAATTTTGGGAATTATAATTTAATAAATTACTAATGAATTTTTTTGGCTAAATGTCATTTGAGAAAATTGTAGGTATGATGGCCTTGAATATGGAAGGAATGTAAGCCCATAAGGAAGACTTATATCTACATCTACAAAGCCAAAAATTATGAGCATAAATCTCATGCTTGGAAAATTTTGTTTTCCTATAAAAACAGATTTGACATTTGTGATTGAAAATGGGTATAATGATATCTCATGATGACTCTTTATGTATAATATAGATGAGATGTTGGATATGCTAGCTGGAAAGCATGGAAATGGATACTATTGTGACATGAGAACCATGTACCCCTAGAAATACTCTTGTGCGATAAATCTTTGGTCAGGAACGATGGATCTCCTGAGGGATGATATAGCAGAGAATGGGATGCCTGAGCCTAGGCCTGTAAGGTGAGTGACCACAAAGAAGATGAGACTTTGATAGTTCTTGTAAACTATTGATTAGAATCATGCACACAATGGCTATGTCAAGGAAAAAAATGATCCAAGTTAACGAGACAGCCATATGGATGCATATCCATGAACCACATAGATATGTATTGTACTGGATTATGAAACTTTACTCTTAGATTATGAGCAAAAATGAATTTTTTATGCACAAATTGTAAATTAACATGCTCACTGATTTGAAATGTTGTAGGAAAATGATGAATGTTGAGGATCTAGAAAGGTACGATACTGTGAGGGAAATGAAGAAGGTGATATTGGAGAAACTAAATGACAAGGGAATAGAATGAGGAAAGTCCAATGGACTTGTTGCAGCTAGAGTTCTGGAGGCCACAAATTTGAAGCTTCCTGGCCAAGTGCACTGGAACCCTGAAGAGAAGTGGAACAACTTGAGGGACTGAATGGCAGAGAAAGGGGTTCATTTATTTGGTTTGTGCAGGGATGAGAGGGAAGGAGAGCATGTTGGTTGGAACTTCTCCCAGAAATATAAATTATGAAGATCATTATACATGTTTTGGGTCGGAATGCCTATGTATACATGTTTAATTTTAGGCCATAGTGCCTATGTATATAAGATTTGGTTGGAATGCCTATGTGGACTAAGGCCAAAGAGCCTAGACTTGTAATGTTAGTAATGTTGGAATGGTGTTGTGATTGAGGGCAATGCCAAAATAAGGGGACGGGGATGTAACACCCAGTTTTAACCCTTATGAACTATCATGTCTTACGTAATTGTGACTTAGGCTGGTGAGTCGATAAAGTTGAGAAAGGGCCAGAGTGCCTAGGAAATGTAATACTTCATATACATTAATAAAATAAACCATTGGCTGCAAGACAGACAAGGACAAAAGAGATAGGGGGATATGATTCCATGAGAGAGGGGGCTTGAGGGGATAAGTATTATTATTATTATTATTTTATTTAACCATAATTGATTTTATGGAGAAAATGGGTTACATGAGCTTCTTGGGGGAGGCCATGTGGTTCTTGATTTCCAAGTAATTATATAAACCCATCTTTGGTTTGTTTGGGGGTTCACTTGTTCTTATTCATTCGTTGTACACCTTTCTCACTCTTTTAATCTTTAGGAGCCTCATTCTTGTGCAATGATTGTGCTCTTGGTCTGAGCATGGATACAAATGGTTGCATGAGGGTGGATTTAGGTGAAGTTGGGGGTCATTAATCCCCTGGTTCATCTTATTCCCCTTTCTCCCTTGTTATTCTTCCTCTTCAATCACTATTTCTAGTTTGTGTGCTCTTGGGTTGAGCATGGAAACAAATGGCAGGAAGAGGAGAGCCATTGTTGAATGGATATAATATTTAACTAATCATTCCAAGAGGGAATGGATGCCTATTTCCATGAGCTTGATGGCAACTCAGATAGAACTATCCACAACTAAGAATCCTTGGAGTTTCCAGTAGGGATATTTCCTGACCAATAGCGCTGAAGCCCTGGAGAGAAATGGAACAGTCTCAAGGACTGCATGGCAAAGAAAGGTGTTCATTTATTTGGTTTTTGCAAGATGAGGGGGGAAGAGGGATGGAAATTAGGATTTGTTGTGTGGTTGGAAAACCTAAGAGATAGTTAGCCAACTGTTGTGTGTTTTAGATTTGGCCTAGGACCCATCCTTGTGGATTCATAGCCTTGTCTTGGGGGTGACTTGTTGTTGAGAGTAGATGAGAAACATTGTTTATGGTTGGGAGGAACGTCCTTGGTTTGTAGCGAGTTGGTGAATGTTTACTTGAAAGATAAGTGCTCTCTATGTTCTTTGTATAAGGTTATTGTGTTGTGTATTTAATTATCTCTAAGATATGAATTTGTAATCTGCATGTCTACTGATTATTTGTTATGCATGGAACATTGCTTACTTCAGTATGATATATCCTTGAGATTTTATTATGTATGCGGTTTTCATGCCTCTTTTATTAATGAGAAGTATTTTGAATTCGAGATCCATTCAGAGAATTGAGTCTTTGGACTGCAGCGTGCCCCGCTTGCTAGGGGTTGGGTGTTTTACAGCCTATTTAAGTAGCACATCGCAGCTTGTGGGTGGTCGAGTATGTTACACAAACAATTCATAAATATGCCAAGGAATATTTCCAAAATTGTGATGTCCGTCAGAGGGTTGGAAAACCCAATAAGAGACATGACATGCCCCTAATACCACAAGTAACTCAACAGGTATTTGAGAAATGGGAAATATATTTTGTCGGACCTATTAATCCACCAATAAGAAGGTCAGTAGATAGATATATCATTACTACGACCGAATACTTAACCATATGGGAATAAGAAGCATCAGTCAAAGATTGTAGTGCAAAAAAACAACTCACTTCTTATTTGAGCAATTGATCACCAAATTTAGATGTCCCAGGATTTTGTTGAGTGACCAAGGCACTCATTTTATTAATAATACCATCACAGATATGAATGAGAAGTTTGAATTCTATCCCTAGAAGAGTACACCATATCATCCTCAGGAAAATGGGACAGTAGAAGCTTTCAATAATATTTTGGAAAATGCTTTGACTAAAATATGCAATCATAACATGGATGATTAAGACTTGAAAATACTAGAAATATTATGGGCATATAAGTCCACATGCAAGAATATGACATGACATACACCATTCAGATTGGTCTACAAATAGGAAGTAGTGGTTCCACTAGAATTTCTTGTACCCATTCTATGCGTAGCAACAATTACAAACATGACAAAAAGAGGTGCAGTATAGGAGAGGTTAAGTCAAATTATGGAAATGGAAGAGGATAAGATTCTAGAATGATTTCACCAGGATGAAAATAAATCAAGGGACAAAGCTTGGCATGACAAACACATTAAAAAGAAAATCTTTAAGGAGGGAGACCTAGTTCTTCTCTATGAAAAAAAAAATTTGCAACACCCCGGTAAGTTTCAAATGCATTGGCTAGGGCCATATGAAGTAAATATTGTTACAAATAGAGGATATGTGCAGCTAAAGGACTTGGGAGGAACATAATTGAAAGGAATGTTCAACGGTAGTCAACTGTAACTGTATAGGGATTGTTGACCTACTAACTCTTAAAAATCTATATCACATAAATAACGTCATGAATATAGTGTATTATAGTATATATTAGGAAAGAAAACTGATAAAAAGAAATTAAAAGAAGAAAAAGGAATAAAAAAATAGAAAAAGAAGAAAAATACAAAAATAGGTAGAAGTTGTTTGAACAACGGGAAAGTGGGAAAATATTCACGCACAACACTTACTCCAACAACATAGAAATACAACGTGCAGGATAAATTGGACTCGACGCAAATGCATAGAAAAAGTGAAAAAAAATTATGACTGGGTATATAAAGTGTGGAAAGCATGCATTAGCTCAAAACTTAGTGATTTTTTAGCACAGAGAAAGATACAATTGTGTGCCCTCGGTATAATTGTGAGAAAAAAAGAGTGAGTGTTCGAATAAGATATAACATGACACCACCAAAGTTTGGCGCTCTAGGGAAGTATGTATTGATTATGCGATAGGGCCAAAGGAGGAAGGAAAGGATGGTGGAGCTTGAGAACGTTGTCGAGCTCAAATATGTCACCACTTCCAAGACCGAGTCACTTAGCTCCATAAGGGTTGAGGAGGAAGCATCGACAGTGGGACAAGGGGAAGTAGGGAAGAGTTTGGGGACTCGAAACAGTATTACAAACCCTAATCATGAAACAATGGATAAACCTGATGAAGTGAAGGGTGAACAACAGGGTTGTGACAAAGAGGAGGTGTTGGTCGAGGACATATCCAACCAGCTGGAGTCCGAGGGGAAAGAAGAAGACACAGAAACAACAAAAGCATGCCCATATTCCATTAGGAAGAAAAAAATGCATAGGACGCAAAAATATTTACACTTCCCTACCTCCTAGACGCAGTGATCACTATGGAGGAAATTCTTGGAAAAGTACCTAAACTAAGGTACTCGGACCACGCTATGCGCGATGAAACAAAATTCCTAGATTTGGCCGAGGAAACCTACCTAGAAAACACAGGGGGAATTGGAACCCTAGGAAAACCAACCATGGAGCTCGCGCAGTGGATAATAGGGTTCTACAACTCCTGGAAAATCAACCTCCTAGACATACTACACTTCAGGCGTAGTAAAAATGTTTGGATTTGCGTCAAACAACTTCTATCCTAGTTACATGGAGGAATTATTTGGATGGATATGATCATACAACTTGATGTGGCATTGATCACCAAAATTACGGGATTACCCACAATAGGCACACAACCATAGGAATAGTTGTACAATAAAGTGCACGAGAAGGAGATCAAGGCACAATTTGGTACCAGCAAAGGAAACAAGGGCATTGTGCTTAGATATATCAATGATAACGCGACAAGGTTCACCAACAAGATCATGAATTGCAAGATGCTAAGGAAGTGTAGAAAAGAAGAGGCTCTAGCAGGAGTCATCGTAGTCGTTGCATAGTGCATGAAAGGAGTAATGTTCAGTTGGGTGACATACCTCCCGAACCAGTTCTTGATTGATTGCAGAGATGTGTAGGATAATGGAATCGAGTTCCATTATTTTTGGCTCATTATCCTCATAGCTTTGGCAGGATGGCAGGAGCCAAAGTTTTCATCCTTTTTGGATAGGAAAGGGAAGTATTACACATTCAGATATGAATCCCTCTGGCAGGATAAGGACAATAAAAATAAACAGGAAAATAACACATTGTTTGCGATGCTTCTAGAAGAGATACAATAGTGCACAACCAATGTCTAGCACATTCCTATGGAAGTGGTCCAGGAAAATGAAGGGATAGCCAGGTTTAAGGCATCCAGGAACCACATGTAGATCCAGGAAGAAAGGGATCCAAAGAAGTAATGGTTAGAGATACAATAATGTCTCACAAGGGAAGATATTGACTCGATAATCAAATATTGCCCGAAACAATGGAAGATTCTAGTATAAAAACTAGCAACAAGGCCAACCACAATGCAATAAACCAAACCTAAGGGGCAAGCCGAAGAAGACCCTTCAAAAAATACAAACAACCCAATTGCTAACACTAGGAAGGTTGCATCGTTCACTTAGACATCGAGAAGTAGAAAAGTGCCAAATAGACCAAGGAGGAAAGAAATGGTTCCTAGGAAATACATTCTGCAGGATGCCAAAAAGGGTGACACATCTCAGGATCGCAAGGAAAGGGCATAGTAAATGACGAGTGGGTTGAAACCCTCAAAAACAAAAATGAAGACATTGCATGTAGAGGAGATGCGCAAAACACTAAAGTACACCAAGGAGGACCTAGTCATCACCTTGACAGAGGATGATGTTGAGTTCGTGGCAGGCAAGGTACAAGATAGGGGTGAAGAGGTGGTCCATGCTATAGAAGAATAGAGAGAAGAGATCATGGAAAAACTTATAGAAGTCCATGAAGATATACAATAGTTACACATTCATGTAGTACCATAGGCCATAGTGCAACACATGAAAAGAGACAACGACCCCTTATGCAAAAATAAGGAGATGAGACAGTTCATATAGTAGTGCAAGCCAGCGATACATTCATGATCACATGGAAAATGGTTAGAATTGATCAAGAGAATGCACATAAAACCATGCGGGACATTGACCATTTTGAGGTAGTCATGGCCTCCAGGATAGTATAATGCAGGAAGTAAAATCCAGAGCCCATGTGGATGCCACTAACTTTGAGGTTGGTAGGGGAGTCACAAAAATGTTACATATCACCTGCAACCAGTTGACCTTAGAGAAGGAAGAGGAAAAATAATTCCCTGACACGCTAGAGAAGGGGATAACAATGATATATGACCACATTCCAGATATCACATAAGCACTGGATAGGAGTGCAGAGGAAAATATAAATATCATTTCGTAGCTAATTGAAGGATATAGGAAAGAAATTGAGGAGATGAAAGAAAAACTTAATCCTACGACTCCTCCTAAGGTTTGAGAGAAAAGAGAACAATGAAATGCACTCTAGATAGAGGAGATGGAAAGGGAAGCAAGGGAAGTCACAGAATTGTTCGAAAAAACTACACATATTTGTACCATTTTGGAAAAGGATGAAAAGGTCTAATAGACCAAAAGGAGGAGAAAATCAATGCTTCCATATAGGAGTTGAAGAAGCAAAATAAAAGCATGATCATTACTGAGCGCTTGAAAAGAACCCAGGAGATGAAGACCCTGCAGACAAAGTTAAAAGCAATGCAGATCAATAAGAAATAAAGACAAGCCCACTTGGAGCCCCTCAAAGAACAAGAAACACAGATAATTGCGTAGCTGGAGGAAGAGAATACAAGGATGGCACAGGAAAATTCAGAAAGTTCAACGTTGCTACAACAATAAATAATACCATAGATAATCGAGGAACTAATAGAAAAAGTTGTGCAAGTGAAGGAAAAAGGAAAGGAACTAGCAGAGAAGTTCCACATCTTGGAAAAGGATGTACATGGAGTATGCACCACTTGAGTGGCTTGGGACAAGCCACATTTCTGTGTAGGGGGCCTATTGGGCATAGGCCTATTTTGAGAAGAAAGACTATTTTGACCCACATTGAATTTTGATGGTACTAAATCCAAGGTGAGAATATTAGAATTTGAAGTTTCAGAGTTTTCCATCTCAACTGTAACAAAGATACCTAATAATGGAGAAAAATGGTTCAAGGCTATGAAATTGAATGTTGCTGTCTCCAAGGAATTTCTTAAACCAAAGCATCAAAAGGAAAAATTGTCCAAAGGAGTCCCTAGAAACCATATGCTTGAAAGTTTTGATAATATGTTGAAGGTTATTAAAAGGTATTTTACCTGTGAGGGAAGATTTAACATGGTTTATCAATATTACATCAGACTGTTATCACACTTCTGAGAGAAATACGCTATGAATCTCCCTTTTTAGCTCTTTAGAAGCATTGGTAAGATGAATGATAGAGTTCAAGCCAAATCTAATCAAGTAGACACAAGTGTCTTTCACTTTGGCCTTATTAAAATGTTGGTGATGGAAGAGTTGAGAAAGACAAATACTGATTGGGAAACATTCCTCACTTCATCACATTTTTAGCTAAATGTTGCTCCCACTCTAGAATCTAAGATAAAAATCCCTTCTCCAGTGGATAATACTATGTGTTCATAGGTTATAAAAAGTAAAAGAGGTGATTCTATGACTAATGCAGATAACATATCTACAAATGAAAAAGAGGCAATAGGGCCTTCACAATATTCACATAGTGAAGCTTCACCCATGGCATAACCCACTCCTATGGAGGTTCCTACAAGTAAAACCATCGGCCTGAGAGGAAGAAAACTTATGTTTCCTTCACCTAATGTTGCAGATAGAGATAACCATAGGAGTCCTTTCACCATAGTAGAAGCCACGCAAAACATTCTTATGAAAAATGATGCAACAAAGATATCCTAGAGGAATGGTAAATCCAAAGATTTTGAGCAACCCATTGAAATTGTTGATATCACCACCCCTCAAGAGGAAAGAAATCCCACATTCAAGAGGCTTAAAAGACAACTTAAAGAGTCAAGGGATGAAGTTGACAAGATGAGAAAGGAAGAGTTGAGTGTCAGAATGAATTTAAGGAAGTGTTGGATATCTAGCATAAGTCCATTGAAAAGGGAAATATTCTAGCTAAAATATTCTTGCCCCTCCATAGGAAGATCAAAAATCTCTACAGACAAAAAAAATATTATCAAGATCAAATCAGAAAGCTAAAGACAGAACTACAACATTTTAAAGAGTTTTCGAAGAGAAATATGGACATATTGGCTAAAGTTTCTACCAAGAGAAGTTTCAGGGTTAAAAAGTGAAGAAATTGAGCCTCCTTAACTAATATAAGTTTTTGAGAAGTTTATTTTTGATGCATTTTGCAATTTTGAGTATTGTTAGGATTTATAAACCATGTTTAGTTATTGGGATGTTCTCTTCTAGTCATGTACCAAGATTATGATATGTTACAATAGTTTGGGGCACTTGAGATAATTTTTGGAGCATTTTAAAACTCTATCAAATCAAATGAGCCACTACAAGAAAGTTCGCAGCACCTGGCACTGTGAATTGGCTAATATAGTTAACCACTGTGAATTGACGTTGTGAACTCATGTTTTGGAGTTTTGAAGGGAGGAATAGTGGCAATGTGTCAAATATGGATGCAAGATAGTTATATGATGGTCAATTATGAGCTAGCAGGCCACCTGCCAAAGGGATATGAAATCAAAGGGACACTTCATCATCCATAAACAATATGTTGAAGACGTTGCCAACATTAGCCTAAATTTTAGCATTCTTCTTTATTTATGTTTAACAACTCTAGTCAATCCACCTTTAGGCATAGGAATCCTATGCAGGAGTGGTTATTCGAATTGTAAAGTTGTCAATGACAACCTAGGCTATAATATAGGCATTGTAAGTTTGAAGAAGGGTTCAAATGGTTAGAAAAAAAAGTCATATTTTGATTTTGTCTGGGTAACAAAGATACATCCTATTATATGTACCAGACCTGAGACACATTGATTAATAGAAGTCAATTATTTTTTCCATATCATCTTGTTTCTATCTAATTCTGATTGCAGTCTATTGAATGCTTCAATTTTCTTAATTATATATTTGTTGCAATGGAGGATATGTTTTGATATTGTTTATAATTATATCATATTTTCCTCTTTGAATATAAGAAGTTCTTATTTCAAAGGGTTTTTTTTCATATATCTGTCAGTACTACCTGAAGTAGAGGGTAGGCATATTACATATTTCTTATTAAGTCTTCCACCTATCCACTTTACTTCTTAAAACTTGATCTAAGTTACTCAGAGCCTTATTTGTGGGTGCAAATTGTATGGAGTGAATTGTGATTGACATTATGTTGAGCACTCAACACACCCTAAAATCTTTTTTGAATTTTTTTTCTCTTTTGGGTACCACTTGTTTTCTTTTTTTTCTTCTTTCTGAATTTATTATGTTGTGTAGGGATCATTAAGTTTTAATTCCACGTCTCATCGTCAATCACATTCGAATTTATTTGGACCTATTGAATTGAAACTTTTTCTCTAAAAAGAACTTGGAATTTTAACTAAGAATACACAACTAAAATTTTGATCCACGCAACTATTTTCGGCATCAGAGAAATACGAGTACTAAAATGAACAAGTAGCAACGATAATCGCCAATCCCTAGCGTATCATTGAAATCGAGAAAAAATGAAGGAGGAGTGTGTCGATTGCTAACTATGTTCGCGAAGAAGTTTTCAGAAAATTGTCGATATCCCATCGACGTCGACAAAATATGAAAATAAAAACATTAAAATGGGCCATACTGAACCTCCGATTACCAATTACTGATGCATTGTGCAGATTCAATGAAATCCCAAAGATTGAAATTGTGGAAATTTTCGCGTTGAAACATCGTCAATCACCGATCACCGATGCGATTTCGATGTCAACAAGTTTTGTGGGGTGTAATACGAGAAACATTGTTTCAACATATCTCTGATCGTCGACTGTTGGCACAAGGGATAGACCCAGGGTTCAACGATTCAACAATGCACCAACAAAAACCTAACTACTGGCCCTTGCAGAAACACCTACGAAGAAGATGAAGTCTCACCTGGGGTAGAGGCAGGGGGGGTTGTAGGACTCATGTGTCTACAACCTAGATGGGACACAGATCTATCATTAAAACACTTAACAGAGAACTTAGCTACTCAATATGCATTAGTTTATAAATCCCATTCACATCGCAGATTAAACCCTAAATATAAAACAACGCATTAGCAACCAATATCAAGTACTTTTCATCACTTAGAACATAGTATTGAATCAGATCTAGCATTAATTTATCATCGATAGAGCACTAAGCATCCATGCATCTATCTAACATACATAAATATCAATACACTAATAGATAAACATCATAAACAACATCAACAACATTGCATAAACCACATCAACACGGGATATACGTGGTTCACCCCAGTGTGGGGCTACGTCCACCAACTTCTTATTATTCTTTATTAATCTTCTTCAATCTTTTACAAACATCTGCTACTGTCCACAAAGCCACAAAGCCCAACTTTGTAGAGGATAGGAGATCTTCGTACAACCCACCAGACCCTCCTTCCTGGGATTAGACCAAGGCATAGATCCAACTCCTTATTAGCACAAAGCTTTACACTGTTTGTCTACACAAAGCACTTACAACTACATGCACTAAGCCATAGAAACTCGATACATCACTTAGCTAGCACCTTACATATTCTTGCATGAAGCCAACTTGGACTACTACTCTTGCTTTAAGTCCTATCTACTTATTTATACATTACAAAAAGGCCTCAACATGGGTAAACCCATGGGATAACATACCATACCCATTACATAAACCCTAAAATCCCAAAAATCCCACAAAACAAGCGGGATCTTGTGATCTTCGCTTCGCTTGGGCGCTCCATCTTCGACCATCCTGTCGAAGTCCCAAAAATGGTCAAACACGACCAATGTTCTCTCAAAACTTGATCGAGAGCCAAGAGGACCCCAACACTCACCTATGACTCATCCTGGGTCACTTCGATATGGGAAACACTGCTTCGAAGGCCTCAAGCTTAGCTCAAGATGCATCAACTTGCTGCTTCGCGAGAGCCTTCTGCAGGTGAGTCAGGTACAATTTCCTCCGATGCGTTTTCCTTCTCATCACTTTCTATGTCCTACACTTCCTCCTTTTTCTTCATTTTCTTCACATTTCTTTGTCCATCATGCTCAACTTAGGTGACCAATGGACTTTCAATGATGTCGGGGTCGAAGAGTTCTGCATCTTCGATCGGTACAAGGAATTATGCTAGCCATTCCTTTGTGATCTATGCCATGTCTTCATCGGTCAATTTATAGTAGGACTGTAACTCCTCCTTACTTTCATCCCTATGTGCGGTTATGTAGATGAAGTGTCGGTTTGCGCATAACTTTGCTAGCGGCCTGTATTGGTGGAGTGTATTTAGTGTCATTCGGGGGAATGATTCAATGGTGTGCTTCAATTTTAGGTAGTAAGCATGGAAGACAACGTTCGACTGCCACTGGTTCGCCATATCATTCATGTACCACAAGGTGGAGAACCTCACGGCCAAAGGTTCTAATGGATCAACTTGCAGGAAGGTTTCTCCTTCCGACATTTTCCAGGTGACAAATGTGATCAATATCAAAAGCCAAATGCAATAAAACTCTTATTCTTGGTCCTACGCTTCGTGGAAGTCCTTCTCCAACTCATTGATGAGGTAACTCACCCAATTCATATGCATTCCTTCAACACATTTCCCTGTAAGGTTGACTACGAAGCCTATGACCTGTGTTTGATGGTTCTTTTGGATGATCTTGCCAGCGATTAGTTGACAAGAAAGGTGCACTACGCCATCCTAGATGGAGGATACGTTGTATCCTCGATTTGCCTTCTCTACATCGCCATAGTCCTCTTTTATACACTGGGTCAGGGAGTGATCTCATGTCTTCCTTAGGTAAAACTGGTGAGGGTCCGGTCCCTGCATGCTTAGTCCTGTAATGAGATGGATCAACGTTGGATCCATAGCCACACGCCTGTCAAGCCACAGTTACCCTCCATGATAGCACGACATGAGTAGTTTAATGTAAGCATTAACCTCCTGATGTCGACAAAGTGGGGCATCTTCATCATGTTCAAGATCGTGGAGTGTGCGAGCTCCTTAATCCATGGTTGGGGAACTATATTGGGCTTCTTCCTAGTCATCTTAATCAAATACCTATGTGGAAAAAGGATCGCATAGTTCTTCCTATCTCCAAGTTTGAAGTGACTGACCTTGAGAGATGGGATCAGTCCCAACTGGGCTCGAACTGTGCGTATCCCCTTCAGGAGGTACACATTGATCAACTTGTACTCAAAGTCACATCGTACACTATCATGGTTAACTGCACCAGCCAAAGGTGGCATGTATTCAGGAAAGACCGACGAGATCTGCTTCTCGTTAGCCAGATCATCATGGTTTTTTCTTCTTTTCTCATTCACGGTTCGGCTAGATCAATGTCCATTGAAGGGGGATTCTTGCAATCTGCATGTTGATAATTCGTGTATTCCTACAAACATGAATTTCTCAGCAATGAGATCTATCAAAATATCTTCTACATACTTCTCTAGCGGGCTATGCTTTCCTACATTTACACTTGTTAATCACGAAGATCGGGTAGGCGAATAGACAGAAAAGGTAATCAAATGAACGGTGAGGTCTAGACAACAAAACACAGTATGCAATCAATTCTCTATTATCTCGGATATATGGGTTTGCAAAAAGTGGTCCTGACGTAGCATCCGACGGGTTAAATAAGCAACGTCGAAACAGATTCCTCCAATGGTTCGGAATTCCTCAATCAATACGAATTAGGTCGTTATGGCACAGTCTCAACGATCCAATGGCGATATTTTCATCAATAACTATGTTTCTAGTCATTTCAGAGTGTCATTCTAATGGTCGGGATGCCTCCAATGGTCATATAGCTTCTCCATGTCGAAGTCCCATTCTGTACGGTTCTGCTATTCCAAAGAGGTTCAATTTCTGCAAGCCTTCCTTCTGCGAAGTCCTCTTTGGAACTTCCTATAGTTTTTCTAACTTTTCTTTCTTATTACTGAGCCTTCTTTCCTTCTTTCTTTTGATTTGATTTTCTAGATTCTTTTTTCCATTTTTATTCTTATCTTCTCTTAGCGTAGTAACTTTGCATCCGTGGGGGTCTTTCAAAGGGTTCACATGTAATACCTCTTCTCTTAATATCTCTAGGGTGGATGCACTTATTTCCTTCATGGATAGGTTCTTTAAGCCTTCTTGTGTTCTTTCAACATCGATAGCTAATTCTATGGCCCTATGTTGCTTCGACTTATCTTCTTCTTCTTCTATTAGTCGCGCTATCTTTCTAGCTATGAAGTCCCTTAATTATTTCATATTTTGTTCTGTATCTTACTCCTTTGATTTCCTTAGGATCTAATCCTTCTCAATCCAGGTCTTTCCTAACAAAAGTGGAAAAGGGGCATTTTTCTCAACAAACTTAATGACTTCAACTTCTTCTTCGATTGACGTTTCATGAGAAATCATAGGCACATTAGTAACTCTTCCACATAGGGTTATCATATTTCCTTTAAACAATCCTATCCTTCCCAATGAAGGTACTATAGTAGGATTTCCAAAAAAATTCCAAGTACTTTCTGGCATGATATTCACCTGTGTTTCCTCATCCAAGACAGTCTATGTCGAAGTCTCTGATTCTTGTTTCTATGCGTTGCTTCTCTTTTACGATCTCAGGTAAACTAATGTCTCTGTGATCATTCAGTGTTTCTTTCATCTATAATAACATGGACTCTGATTCTTAATCGTTTTCTAACATATCCTTAGTCCCTTGACCTTCTTCACAGTTTTCTTGTCTCATGTTCATCTTTTCAACTTTGGCAATGATTCTAGGGAAATCCTCAACTTCATGACCAATAACTTTACAACAAAGACAAAGAGGACCTATACCAAGGCATTCCTTAGTAAGATGTCTCGGTCTTCTGCAATTATAACAAAGTGTCAATCCTCTCTTTGTTTTAAACGATCGCCAACCTTTCCTATACGGTGCACTGGGATCACAGGGATGGACCTACAATCTACAAAAATTCTTTCTAGGTTCCTACATCCACTTTTTAGTCCAAAAATGCTTTCTATGCATAGGAATAACATATCTTTCTCTATTTCTATCAAGTTTATTCAGATCAACTCTTTATTCTAGTTGTGCCCTAGTTTTCAAACTAGGACAAAATCTATCAAACATACCTAGATTCACACTTTTGAAGAAAACATTTCCACTTATATTACCTTTATCGGAGCACAAAACTTTAAGATCTTACCTCTTTTCTTCAGATCTGGTTCCTTGCTTAGCACAGAGCTTCACAAGTCAAGTAGAATAATGTGCACTATAGCAATAAATCTATGCACAGAGCTTTCTCTTTTCTTCAGTTCCCAGTGATCACAGTTTCAGGTCCTGACAACAGAACCATTTGTTGGCACAGGGGAAGACCCAAGGTTCAACGCTTCAACAACGCACCAACAAAACCCTAACTATTGGCCCTTTCGACAACACCTACGAAGAAGATGAAGTATCACCCAAGGCATAGGTAGGGGGGTTGTAGGAATCAGGTGTCTACAACCTAGCTGGGACACAGATTTGTGATTACAACACCTAATAGAGAAATTAGCTACTCAATATGCATTAGTTTATAAATCCCATTCACATCGCATATTAAACCCTAAATATAGAACTTCGCAGTAGAAACCAATATCAAGTACTTTTCATCACTTAGCACACAATATTGAATCATATCTAGCATTCATTTATCATCAATAGAGCACTAACCATCCATGCATCTATCTAACATACATAAAGATCAATACACTAATAGATAAACAACATCAACAACAATGCACGAAGCACATCAACACAAGATATACGTGGTTCACCCTAGTGTGGGGCTACGTCCACCAACTTCTTCTTCTTCTTTATTAGTCTTCTTCAATATTTTACAGCCATCTGCTACTGTGCACAGAGCCACAGAGCCAAACTCCGCAAAGGATAGGAGATCTGCACTCAACCCGCCGGATCCTCCTCCTGGGATTAGACCAAGGCACAGAGCCAACTACTTATTAGCATAAAGCCTTACATAGTATGTCTACACAAAGCACTTACAACTACCTGAACTGAGCCAAAGCAACTCGATACAACACTTAGCTAACACCTTATATATTCTTGCACGAAGCCAACCTGGACTACTGCTCTCACTCTAAGTCCTATCTACTTATTTATACATTACAAAAAGGCCTCAACATGGGTAAACCCATGGTCCAACATCCCATACCCATTACATAAACCCTAAAATCCCAAAAATCTCACAAAATAGGCAATATCCCACGATCTCCACTTTACCTGGGTGCTCCATCTTCGACTAGCCTGTCAAAGTCCCACAAATGGTCAAACACGACCAATGTTCTCTCAAAACCTGGTCTAGGGACAACATCGATCCTTGATACTTATTCAACATTGACGGGATAGGAACTATTTTTCAAAGTGCATATCTAATGAAAATCCTCGATTCTGAATAATCTCTTAGGCAAAGGAGCCAAATTCAAATGCCACGTGTATTTGCCATGTAGTCATTTCGTACGACCTAGTTTCATCCTGAGTCACCTTAGACTTCCCCATGTCCTAGTCAAGATTCTAGGTAATCATTTCCACATTATCATTGTATGACCATATGGATCGACATTGAATCATTTTCCAAAATATATCAATGAACATTGTCTAAGAAAAATGTCGACCCCCGATCCACTCGTTTAAATTAGCAGAATGATGGGACGTTTTTAGCACAAAATAAGATCGGATTCGGTCATTTAATAGGCCAATTAATGTTTCTCTCTACATACATTTTTGTCCTTTGCACTGACCAAATAACGGGAATTTTAAATTACTAAAATAGTTTCAAACCCCATCAATTTTTACACAAGTTTCTCATTCTCAGAGTAGTCAAAGAAGAGAAAAGAGTGTCTCAAGAGTTGCACTCGATTCTCAGAATTTCAAAACCAAGTTAAGCTAGTGCGAAGAAGAAGTATGTAGTGATTTTAACATTTCAATGGTCGTAGTTTATTTATATATCAGTATCACCTCTACAAGACATTTCCTAACTCTTCTCTTTCTGTAGGAAAATGCTTCCAAGGAAGCCAACAACGAGACACTCACCAAGGGCACCAAAATTGAAAGAAGAAAATTTCAGTAAAGGATATTTTCCTGATGCTGCGAGGAAGTTGGAGTTTGCTACTAAAGAAAAGTCGGTCATCAGAACGTCTACTAAGAAGGAATTTTCCTAGCCCCCTTCATTTTGTGACATAGAGGTGTGCACTAGGTAAAAGATAATTCTTCTGTAGTGGGGAGATTTTTTCAATAGGATTAACCGAGAATATTACCTGTAATTTGTCCCCCACATCGAACCAGATGTATGGATGCTCGCGAACATGTTTTTCCAAACATCTGACAGCCATGCCTACATGTTGGCCCTTGACCAAGTTTTGGGAATTTCTTGGTCATGATGACCTATTTTGTAACTTTGACAGTCATCGAAGGAGGAGCGCAAGACGAAGCGAAGATCATGAGATCTCGACCCCCTTTTGGGCCCCTTTTTAGGTTTTTAGAAATATGTAATGGGAATGGGATGTCGGCCCATGGGTTTACCCATGTTTAGGCCTATTTGGTATGTATATATAAATGTCTAGGCCATATAGAGAAGTATTGGATGATATATCTATGTGATGTAGGCTAAGTGCCAAGAGTTGGATCTGTGTGATCAAGGCTTTGTGCATTCTGTGTAAGACTTGTAGAGATGAGTTCAAGTCCTTGTGCGATATCATAGGAGGCTTAGTGTTGCAGCGCAAGGAAGAAGGATCTAGCAAGCTACGCATATCATTTGTCTTGTGTGAAGTAAGGGCTTTGAGGCTCTGTGCTTGTAACTGGTTGACCAAAGACTATAAATAAGAAGAGTTGGTGGACATATCCCCAGGGTGGGGGTGAACCACGTAAACACTGTGTTATGATGATTTGTGCTTGTATTAATGATTTTATGTCTTCTGTTTCCAAGTGCTTTGATGTAGTTGGATAGATCTACTTTCTTTGTGCTTTTTATATGTGGAAATGCTAGATCTGATCTACTTGGATGTTCTTAGTTCTTAATATGATCTATTTACCTATGTTAAATGCTTGGATACAGTAGGTTAATGTGAATACTGCGAGGCTCTGTTTTATCAAGGAAGTAGATAACGATTGTATATTAAGGAACTGAAGGTACTAAGTACTTTATTAAAGTGTTATAATCACAGGCCTGTGACCCAGCTAAGGTTGCAGACACTTGAGTCCTACAACCACCCCTACCTCTACCTCGAGTGAGACTTCATCTGCTTCGTAGGTGTTTCTGAAAGGGCTGGTAGTTAGGGATTTTTTGGTGCATTGTTGCAGCGTTAAACCCTGGGTCTACCCCAATGCCAACACTACGTATGGTATCTTGTCGAACCTCGGTATTTCCCTATATTGATACTCTGGGGTGGATAATAGACCATACTAATGCAATGAAGTGCCTAGTCAATGATGAGAATGGCATATGTGTCGGTGTTTTTCTCCTGATGGAGGTCCAAAAATACTACAAGATCAGGGACCCGAAGGAGCGATTAAAAACTGATTTCGTAGTAAAATTTTATGAGTTCCATGACACCAGCAGATTGATGGCCTCATGGTTGAAGGAAGACAAAAAATTCACAAACCAAAGCAATGACTAGTATGGAACAACAAACCTAAGGGGGCCTTAAATTTATTTAATGGCTCTAAGCATCCGATTGTATGAGGAGAAGGATTGCGCCAAGTTTGCAGAGGCATGGATGCCCCTGGCATAAACTGTGGCCATCTCTGGGAGCATATTCAACTGGGGAGTAATCATTTCAAAAACATTGAGAACTAATATATTGCAGGCTAGACACCAAAGGATGGAGAAACACCTTCTTTTCACATGGCATCATACAGATGTAATCTGCGCAAGGAATGTCTTCATAGGCATGAACCTGAGTTGGCATGTCGTCGAGCTACCTGTACAAATATGCTTCAACATTCTGTGGGAAAACAGGTACAAAAAATCCTATGGTCTCATCTACAATGAATTTATACCTCGGGTCTATTTTATTATTTTAAGAAAGAGTGTCGAAGACTTTCGACAACTGCCAATACAATGATCTCAAAGGCAAGCCACTGGTACCTAGAGGAAACTAGTACTTATATTAGGGTGTTTGGGGATACCGGCGCACCACATCTACTCCCCACTCACGTCCCAGACAGACTCATCATGGGATAAATATGTTACCAAACCATCATGCAGGGCTATAATGTCACTCTGGTTAAAGACAAGAAGTGAGCGTTCATACCATATGGTTTCCATATAGGGTTTTACATGTTGAAGGATATTGTTCAAGCTAAATAGGAGGGTTTGAGCAAGCTAGAATACAGATTCCCCATAGGCCCATTTTTCAAACATGACCCTAGAGGCCTAGTACTTCAGCATGCATCACAAGGCTCCTCCTACTGTCCATACACACATGATAAGTTTGAAGACGAAATATTTACAGAATGTGCTTAGGACTGGGAGGAGGTGCTACAAAGAAAAGATAACCCAAATATGACTAGATTTAAAGTGATGAGTATGGATGATAAATTTGAAATGATAGAACAAATGGATCAAGAATCCCTCAGGGTTAAGGAAGAGAACATAGTAGTAGAAGCCACAGAGGCTGAGAGGAGGGTGAATTTTTTATTAGAAGAATACCAAAGAGTCATCTAGAGGTTAGAAAATTATCCACAAATGTTATAACATGTAAGGATTACCCCGACTGACACAATCAACATTGGAGAGGAGGTAAATGGCTCAGAATCAACCACATTGGAGGGAACCTATGATCCAGAAAACCCCAGAGTTCCATCACCACAAGCCAAGGAACCGATGATTATTCCATCCCAATAGGAGATTCCAAGAACATCAAGTGAAACATGTGTTCTTAACATTATCTTTAATTTGATTACCATCTATGATGATGAAGAGAGATCAGATATATCGCTTATAACTTCAATACCAATCACAGAGGAGAAAGAACTGGGGGAGACATCTTCTCCCACTCCTGATGCTTCGATTCTAAACCCTCTGCAGGGAGACCATGAGGCCGAGAGTATCCTAGACATTGAATTTTTTGGCCTATTGGGGACTCCGAAAGAAAACTCCAAGGATGAGATGGGATCAGGTGAATAGGAAGAGGAAGGCTCAAAACTAACTTGGTAATCGATTGTTGAGGTGTGCAAGAAGAGAAATTGTAGCAGCTAGAGATTGACACCTCAACAGTCGATCACAAAGTTAGTGTTGAACCTATGACCGTCTCCCCATTTAAGACTGACACTCCACTAGCTGATGGAAACCAGTAGGAGGTCAAGTCACCATAACATACAGAAGCTTCCCCTGTTAAATAAGTACAACAACTAGTCATATAACACATCTATACGACAGGAAGCCTAGGCAACACTCTGACCTAGAGAGACCAACAGATCCCTGAACCTGTGGATGAGGTCACCAATATACAGGAGATCGCTTATGATAGAAAGAGGAAAGATATAATGAGAAGGACAACCAAGAAAATGAGGCTCACACTTGATAGAATGCTTCTCATCACCACAGAAGAAAAATTGTTCATCCCAAAAAATGCGAAGACAACTGAGCTAATCGACGTGGTGATGGCTATAACTGATGCCACGATAGATCGAGAAAAATGGGAAGAAAAGGAACTATCCACTGCAAAGAAGGAGCTGGACCATCTGTGCCATCTGGAGAAATATTACCAAGACTCAACACAAGCAACATTTTTCCTGAAGAGTGAATTTTGAGAAGCATATGCAAAATTCACGAGCGAAAGACTTCTCTTCACTGCATGCGTAGCCGATTTTCAAGAAGACACTCTCATGGCACTGGAAACCTGTAAATATGTGGACATATGGTATGAGAAGGCATACTAGGCTGTGGAGCGAATCGATTATATCAATCCAGTACAGAAGGGACGAGACACGAAAGGGCATGGCATCCCAGTGTTGATGGATAACAACATATCCCGAATCAGGAAGGCAGTCGAATATTGGGTAAGTATGTCCCAGGAACCTCAAAACAATATACAGGAAAGGTGGGCCAAGTGCGAGAAAATTTGGCAGAATATCAATTGGGAGATGAAAGACATTGGCCTTCCATAGTTCGTCTCACCTGAAGACTTTGTCGATTTTCATGACATAGTCAAACGACATGCAGAACAGGACTCAACATGGGAAGTGGAGATAGCGCGAGTGGAGAACATGACACCAGGTCAGGTAAACAATTTTATGGAACACCTGATCAAGGATCGCACAATAATATAATGTTTAAGTGCCAAAATGATCAAATATAGAGAATGTAAAATAGAGCTAAAGGAAACCCTTTAAACCCCGATGGACCAACACAGATTCTCGTATGCTAACACATGTGGGGATCTCTTTGTCAAGTGGTCAGAGTACGAGGATAATCATCCACTCTAGTAGAACCACTAGATGATCTCAAGTGAACAAAGAGATCAAGTGCCACGGTGTTGGCACAAGAGTAGACCTATGGTTCAGTTCTAATAGCGCACCAACAAGCCATAACTACTGGCCCTTTTGGCAAAAACTGAAAAGAAGATTTAGTCTCACCCGAAGTAGCTATAGGGGGTTGAAGGACACAGGTGTCTACTACCAAAGGAAATGAAAAGTGGATCCAGTGAAACACTCTCACACAGATCTAGTTATTCTTTATCTTTCTTAAGCCTACTGCATGAACTATATCTCAAATCTAACACAATATTGCATTAACAATATATCAAAGATAAGAAGAACACAACAATAGGATATACGTGGTTTACCCTCTCCCTAGGTCTATGCTCACCGAACTACACTTTATAATATATTAGATGAAAGCATATAGTTCTATCTACACTCTTAGCTTGCAAATCTCTCTTTCTGTCTTTCTCTTATCCTCTCCCCTCCCTGTGCACCTAGTTGCAGGGTTGATCTTCGCACCTAGCTGATGATATTACAACACAAACTTCTCTCACCACACAATACTTCTCTCTCATCACTAACAACAATCACTCATCATACATAATATAGACCCTATCCCAGGTCCTCTTGACCTTTATTTATACATTACAATGACTCTCGGACAACCTTCAGCCGAAACCTAGGTGTCAAAACCCTAGGTGTCTCAAACCCTCGGTCAACTTGACCTGTGTTTTCAGGGCTTCACCAGCCTATCTTTCGTTCTTTCTTGCAAGGTGCTCCAAAGCATCTATTGGTGTCTTTTTCCACTTATTGAGTCATCCACGATCCATCTTCCTTTCTAATCTGTCTTTCTCGATCTCCTCATCCAACGACTTTCTTTCTCTTACTTCGCTCTTTCTTTTCTACTCTTTTGTCCACTTCGACCCGATCTCAGTCAACTTGTTTTATGCGCAATTCTCACTTCACACTTCTTTTCTTAATATTTGCAACCTTCCATAACCAAGGGACAATAGGCCCCCAACACTCACATGTGACTCATCTCGAGGAACTTTAGGTCTAAACCTTATATTTTTCTTTGTCTTAGGGATGCGTGGGGAATCCTGTGCTATCTACTCTGTCCCACCCTTATTTCCTTGTGTAGATTGTCTTCTCTGTGTCTGGTACCCATTTTGAACTGCACCTGGTACCTAGATCCATTTTCTCATGCTTCTACTGAGAGATGCGAGTCAACTGGTTTTCATAGTACAATTTCTACTGGCTCCCATTCACCAAACCTTCCTTCCATTCTCCATTCAAAATTTTCAACGATGCAACTCCTCCTTCCGTAACATAGGCAACCTCATATGGCCCAAGGCAATGTGTCCTGAACTTCCCTAGATTCTTCATGAACTTGTTGTTGTATACCAATACCATATCTCCTTGCTTGAAGGATTTCTTCTTGATGTGCCTATCATGATAGGCCTTTTCTTGTTCCTTCTGTACCTGTTGATGGAATCCTTCAATAAATTGATCTTCTTCTAGTTCTACCAACTACACAAGCCTCTCTTAAACAACACTAGTGTCATCCATATCTGTGAATGCTACAATTCTGAGACTAGAACCAAATATTCCCTAGGGACAACTACTTCTTGGCCATACATCAACTTAAAGGGAGTCTGCAATGTTAGCTTCTTGCAAGTAGTTCTATAGGCCCATAGAACTGCCGGTACTCTCAAATCCTAGTCATCCATGTTCACATTACAAATATTCGTAAGCATTGTCTCCAAGATCTTGTTGAAAGCTTCAACCATCCAATTCACTTGTGGATGGTAAGGAGTACTCTTCTGATGGAGAACTTCAAATTCCTGAGTCAAAGCTTCAATAGTCTTATTAATAAAGTGTGATCCTTGATCGCTCATCAAGGTCTTTAGGCATCCAAACCTGGTTATGATATCCTCAAATATAAATCGTGCGGCTGTAGTTGCACTATAGTCCTTAACTGCTCTTGCTTTTGCCCATCTTGTCAAATACTTTGTCATAGTGATTATGTATCTAGCTCCTGTGCACTTCCCTGGTGGGTTTATAGGTTCGAGGAAATTAATTGCCCATTTCTCAAATGCCTGTAAAGTCACCTGTGGTGCTAACAACATCTCATCTCTTCGGGAAGGCTTCCCAACTCTTTGGCATACATTGCAGACTTTATAGTATTCCTTGGCATCTTTATGTAAGGTAGGACACTAGAGGCTAGCTCTAAGAACCTTTTGTACTATTTCTCTCCCTACATAGTGTCTTTCTATGATGCCTTCATGTGATTCTACTAAAATTAGTTGTCTTTCTTCCTCCATAAAGCATCTCCTCAGGATCTCATCAAGTCCCATCTTGTATAGTTTTCTGGCTATAAGTGAAAAATCTGTAGCGCGCACTACTAGTTGTTTCTTCTGGATGATTGTATATTTAGTAGGGCCCATTCCTGTTGATAGTAAGTGGACTATCTCGTCTAAGTGATCATCAACCCTTCTAATGGCCAACAATTGTGCATCTAGTAGTGTATCCTCCAAACTAGTAGGTTCCTCTCCATGCTCCAACCTAAACAAATGATCATGTCCCTTGTTCATTTTCCCTGGCTTGACCATAATCTCAAAATCATATTCCTGGAAATAAATTATCCATATGCATATTCTTCTCCCCAAAATTGGCTTGTTGACTAGGTATTTCAACGCAAAGTGATCAGTGAACATCTTAAAATGTCCTCCCAACAAGTAGTGTTGAAACTTCTACAACACATACACCATGGCTAAATCTTCTCTCTCAGTGTTGGTGTAGTTTATCTCAACTATAGATAGCTTCCTGCTAGCAAAGGCCAACGGGTGGCCAATATCTCATGCTCTTGGTTGTGCTAACATTGCTCCTAGTGCAATAGATGAAGCATTGACATGCACGTGAAGTTCCTTGCTCCAATCTAGGAAAACCAGAATATGCGCAGCAACCATTTTTTGTTTCACTGTGTCAAATCTCTGCTGACATTCTTTTGTCCATTGAAACTGACAATATTTCTTCAGAAGCTTCTCCATGGGTAATTTAATATGTGCATAGACCTTACTGAACTTCATGTAGTATCCATTATGTCCCAACATAGTGCACAGTTTTCTGACTGAAGTATGAGGGGGTAGATCAACAATAATGGCAATCTGGGACAAATCTACCAGCAACCCCTGGTTACACACAATGTGGCCCAACAAAACTCCAAAGGGTGAAAAGAAAATGCACTTCTTCATATTCAGGGAAATTTGACATTTCCTACACTTATCCAACATTAGTCTTAAACATTCAATATGATTCTGCAATAGGCTAAAAATAGTCCAATCATCAAATTATGCTTCCAAAAATTTATGTAAAAACTCCTTGAATGCTTCGACCACCACACTGGGAAAGATGGTTGGTGAATTCTTCAATGCAGAAGGAATCACTGTGTACTGGTAGGAACACCATTATGTTACAAATGTGGTCTTATGGCAATCTTCTTTAGCAATATTAATCTGTTGATAACCTCAAAATCAATCTGTAAAGGAATATACCTCCTATCGTCCCACATTATCTAGAACCTCATATGTGACCAATGTAGGGAATGGGTCATGAAAACATGCATCATTTAGCTTTATGAGTTCCACACAGATCTTGATCTCTCATGTCTTCTTGTCTTGGAATACCATAGGGATAATCTACTCTAACTCTTCAATAGGTTCTATGATTCTTGCTTCCAACATTCTGTCTAATTCAATCTTCACTTTCTCCTTATATTTGGGATTCAATCTATAGGGTCTCTTCTCGACCGGCCTTGCATCTAGTTTCAAGGGGATCTTCATCTCTCCCATGGGACCTTTTATTCCCTTCATATCATTGAACTTGTTTGGGAACAATTCATGATATTCATGCAATAATTTCATGATCTTATCTATGGTGGCATCATCCCAGTAATCCCCAACATTAGCAAGCTTAGGTTCTTGCTCTGTTCCAATATTAACTTTGTTGATTTTGATCGGCTTTCCAATGAAAGGTTGTTTGACTCCTGTTCCTTATACATCTCTATTTCCTTCTGTTTCTATGATGTTCACATTCCTAGGATCATCGTCTTCATCGACATTGATATTGTAACATCCTTGCAGTTTTTGAAGAGGTGTAGTTCATTCATCCTCTTCTTGCTCCATAGGGAGGTTAGGTTCCTCCTCAAAGAATTTTTGTTTAACAACCTTTAAAGATTGGTCCACCGTGGGATGCTGACTTTCAAATAAAAAAGTAGCTACAAAGTTATGAGTCATATCGTGCCAATTTGAAGTGGTGAGGCACAATTCTGCTTGAAGATACCAATTGATAGGTGTTGTGTCTAGAGTATTGATGAAATTATGCATCCACTGCTCTTGAAGAATGTCGCTCCAGGCCTACTCACAACCTCTCACATGGTCCTTCGGACAGCTTTGAACTATGTATCTAACTTTGCATCCTTCAATGTTGTTTGGAAATCACACTGTCATCAAAGTGCGACATTGCATCCAGTCCATCATGTTCCTTTTATCTGTTCCCCACCATATTGCTAGAGTAGATTTCAAAGCCTCCTCCAGTGCCAACAATATTTGTTGTACTGGTACAACTTCTTCAAATTCTAGTAAGAATGTTTCTAAATGATTTAAACCATCAAATGTGGGCAAGTTACATACTTGTGTGCCAATCCAATCAACTTCCTTGGTCAATCTAGCACATCTCCACGCAGAATCTTCATACATTTTGTTCTGTCAGTTCTCCAATGCTTCTTATGAGTTCAATGAGCATGTGTTGTCACTTTTCCAGATTAAATTTCCATATGTTGTAGGGTTAATGTAATCCTGATGTCTTGTTGTCAATTTATATATATTCTCTAGCTCATATGCGTGGTCTTCTTCTCTGATAGGTTATGTGTATCTTCGACCTTTGTCGGGATCCAAAGGTGCAATGACCCTAAGGTCCTCACCTTCCAATCTCATTATTCTTTTCTTTAAGTTAACAACAGTGGAATTGTTGAAGGCCCAATCAATTCATAATAGTGCAGGATAAGGACAACTATCATCAATTATCTCAATCACCTCAAAGTCCACAAATTTTCTTACCCCGTCGATGTCCATAGGGACATGCTCCAGCCTACCAAAGGGGATTACTGCCTACTAATTAACCATCATAAGCCTGATAGGGGAATCGATCAACTTAGTTTTTCCCATCAGTGCCCAAGTCTACTTCGTCATAACATTGACCTCCGACCCTAAGTCGAGGACCACATAATCTATATCATAATATCCAATTTGGGCGTTAAGGTTTAGTTCCTTATTTTTCTTTCTCTTTTTGAATAGTTGATGTACTACTTTATTTAGTAGAGGATATACCCTTCCTATCTCATAATGTATGATCTCATTTTGTATTTCTTGTATGTATTTTTCATCCTTAATAAAATTAACACAAGTACATAAGAATTCCATAAGTCTTCTTACCTCTTTTCCTTCTCTGACGAAGTATACTGATGAAAGTCCAGGGGCATTCCACATTCTCTCACTTCCGATTGTGCCTTTTATGAAGAATATTGATCTCTTCGAAACTCTTTTCTTGCCTCTTCAAATGTCTTCTTCTCTTTCTTTGGGTCAAACTCTTGTGTCTTCTCCGCAACTCTTTTAACTCTTGATTCTTCTGTAATATTCCCTGGAGTCACCCTGTCTTCTTCAATAGTAGTGCCTCCTTTAGTGATAATGGTGAATCTAGGATCCACTCCATGAGGTTCTACTGAGAATAGTTGAACTTATTGGTTCCCTCCTCGTCTTTTCTGAATTTTGGCTAACAACACAAGACAATCTTCTATGACATGTTTAAATGAGTTGCAGTAACTGCAAGTGGTACAAGGGTTATGATAGTCCCTTTACAAGTAACCTGGCTGTGCACAGTTATAACAAATGATATGATCTCAACCTCAAACCATGCCTCCTCCTCATCCTCTTCCTCTGAATCTACCACGAGGGTTGAATTTTCCTCTTCCTCTGGAGTTAAACAACGTAGTATTTCCTTCTTGTTGTACTTCGCCTTGCATTTTATATGTGTCTCTTGATCTTTCATGAAATAAGTCATAATCTCTACAATATTTCTCATCATGCCCCACAGATTTACAAAATGTGCAGTAAAGGTTGGTAGGTGTCTGGACATATTTTTTCATGTAATAGCATTCTCCAGGGTGTGTCTATTTCTACATACCTCGCACCAAGGTAAAGTAACTTGCTTCAAAGGGATCGGGGCTCCTGAAGCCAAGAAATGATGGAATAGAGGACAATGATCCTTATCATGACCTTTTGATTTTCATCTGATACACAAAATATATTATTTTTTTTCGTTTCCCTTATCTTTCTTTATATCTTCTACCTGTAGTGATAAGCTAGTTAGTTGAATCAAAATTTGACTCATACATGAGCTGGACTCTCCCATAGATGTTGATTCTAGTTTCATAGAAATCTCCAGTGCCTCAGCTTGTGAAGCGATCTTCTGTTGCACCAAAGGGACTCCGATGTGTGGTAAGAGAGAAGCAATGAACCATTATTTATTTTGTGTGTCTAGAATCTAAAAACTCAAATGACTTGTCAACGTCTTAAACCTATGATCAAACTCCCAAACAGGTTCCGCTACTTTATTCTTCATTTATTTCAACTTTGTGATGCATTCTGACTCCAACTTGGGTTTCTTGAATTCTGCAATCAACGCAGTCTTGATCTCATTCAACGGCTTCAGCTGGACAACTCCTTGGATGAACTTCATGTACCATCTCGGTGCGCAATCTCTCAGGATAGTAATAAGTTGAGCTCTCTTAAAAACTTTGTTGGTGACATTCTTAATACTCCATACAACTTCGCATAAGAACCAATGTTGATCAGGATCTTCATATCCATATCCCCTAAAGGTGGGTAACCTCATCTCATCTTCCATAGATCTTCCTAAGGTTCATGATTGAGTATGCACAGAACCACTTGTACCAATGCTCTGAGTGCTCTGATAACTTAAGTTACTCTAGTTACTTAATGTTGTTAAAACAACA
The DNA here is from genome assembly GCA_010110895.2 of Picea sitchensis. Taxonomy (NCBI): domain Eukaryota; kingdom Viridiplantae; phylum Streptophyta; class Pinopsida; order Pinales; family Pinaceae; genus Picea; species Picea sitchensis. Next base: position 46,255 of record SNQJ01S0031673.1, read on the forward strand.
TGAGCTGTAATAGTACTTACTTCAACATTCTATGCAGTCCCTGAAGTTTCTGACTATTCTCAGTGAGGTTCTTCAACCTTCCCTTCTTTTGCCCTAACAGAATCTCAATGTTCCTTGTTCAACAACTCTTCTTCTTCTCCACTGTAGAACCCTTCTTCATGCACTGGTGGTTCATGATTCTGCTCAAACAAGTCCACTAGAGGAACTTCTCTAAAGTTTCTCCCACTGTACATGTGGTCAACCTCTGTGTCGATGTCTCTCTCTAAATTCTTGAACATTAGATTATCCAATCTGACCCACTAATACATCTTCAGGATCTTCTTCTCATGCAATAACATCTTGATCTTCAACTTCAAGAAGTGTAAAAAATTTCCTCTTGGTCCCTTAAAGAAATATCTCTTTGCTTGGCTATATTATTCTACTCTATCAATAGAAAACTCATTAATATACCCTCCAATGGTACTATCAAACCAGTGATCTACTTCTCTTAGCATGGCGTTATCAATTCTCTTGAACTTCTTGATCAACGCCGACAACCAAACCATAGGTGGTCTGAGTCTGATTTCGAACTAGGTATCTTCTAATCTGTCTAGCCACTCATATAACTCCTTATGAATTCCTCCAAAGAAAATCTCTTGTATATCATTAAAGATATACCTTCCCAACCAATCCTATGTACTAATATTAGGGTTCTTATTCTGAGCTTCAGCGAAGTCCTTCTCTTGTTCTTCTATCCACTTCTGGATCTCTATATTCAATGGAAACCACCTTGAAATTCCCTCAAGAAGATCCATGTCCTGGAAACGAAACCATTTGTTGGCACAGGGGCAGACCCAGGGTTTAGTTCTAACAACGCACCAAAAATACCTAACTATTGGCCCTTTTGGAAACACTTGCAAAGAAGATGCAGTCTCACCCAATGTAGCTATAGGGGGTTGCAGAACACAGGTGTCTACAACTAGAGGAAATGCAAAGTGGATCCAGGGAAACACTCTCACATAGATCTAGTTATTCTTTATCTTTCTTAAGCCTACTGCGCGAACTATATCTCAGATCTAACACAATATTGCATTAACAGTATATCAAAGATAAGAAGAACACAACATCAAGCACACACAATAACAGGATATACGTGGTTCACCCTCTCCCTATGGCTATGTCCATAGAACTGTGCTTTATAATATATTAGATCAAAGCATGCAGTTCTATCTTCAATCTTAGCTTGCAGATATCTCTTTCTTTCTTTCTCTTCTCCTCCCCCTTCCCTGCGCACCCAGCTACAAGGTTGATCTTCTCACCCAGCTGAAGATCTTACAACACAGACTTCTCTCACCAAACAATGCTTCTCTCTCAACACTAACAAAAATAACTCATCATACATAATCTCAACCCTATCCCAAGCCCTCTTGACCTTTATTTATACATTACGATGACTCTCAAACAACCTTAGGCTGAAACCTATGTGTCAAAACCCTAAATACCAAAACCCTAGGTGTCTAAAACCCTCGGTCAACTTGACCTGCGTTTTCAGGGATTTTCCAGCTTGTCTTTACTTCTTTCTTGCGAGGTTCTCCAAAGCATCTATTGGTGGATTTTTCCACTTGTTCAGTCATCCAAGATCCATCTTCCTTTCTTATCTGTATTCCTCGATCTCCTCGTCCAATGACGTTGTTTCTCTTACCTCCCTATGTCTTTTTATTTCTTTTGGCCACTTCAACCCAATCTCAGTCAACTTGTTTTCCACGCAAGTTGCGCTTCTTTCCTTAATCTTCGCAACCTTCCATAACCGAGGGACAACACATGTGTCATTATTTATTTTTACTTAACACAAACTTTTACTAGCCATTTTAAGTTAGCGATTATTTATAAATATGGGGATCAACCTTTTGGGAAAGGGTTGATGGTTTTGGGAAAGACCCTCTTTTTTTAGAATTGTAAAGAATTATTTCTGAGAAACTTTAATTAAGAAGTTTTTTTTAGAACCAGAGACAAATTTATTTCCATCAAAAGCGTTATATGATTGGATTGAGGAGGAACTACTTTCATCTTTGAATTCAGTAGTTGATGTTGTAATGAGTATGAGTTTTTAGATCTATTGATAAGCTATATTTTTCAATACCTTAATAGTTCTTTTGTTCTAAATGATGAAAACTAAATCATTGTGTTAATGTGTTATTGATGGTAGAGATAAGGAAACTATTTTTATTGCACTTATATTTACTGCATGTGTATTTTCTTTCCATAATTGTATCTCAATCAGTGTTGAAATACCAACAAGTTAACATATTATTACTAGACTTGTAATAGGTGTGAATATCGTTGTCTTCACACTAGAGAACGAGGGTTATCCCAAGCTCAGTATTCTTCAGTAGTTAATAATTCCCTCTATAAGTTGGTTTATAACATCACCCTTACTTTATCAGACTCATCTAATAATAGAAAAGACAAAAAGAGGAACATTTAACCTGAAGGAGGAATTTTCACATTAATATACCCTATCAATCATTAAGTAAATCCCATCGGTAAATTGGCCAGATCGAAATATCTAGAGAACCATTCAAATCATCAAACGTTGTAGAGTCGAATTGGACCTCTAAGGAAGGTTTGGTTCCTACTATTGAGTCAAAGGATCTTGGACCCCTCAACATAATTGACGCTAGAAAGATGTCCTGAATTAATGAATGGATAACAACATTTCTGATAATATATTTTTCATAGCTTGTAGATTCAAAACATCCCACATGCATGGCTAGTCATTCTTAAGACAACCCACATATAGAGAGTACTCCCGAAATGAGTAAATCACCTCGGGACGAGGAAGTATAACACCTATTCCATGAAATACCTTATACTCTCCCCCACAAAGATTTGAACCAGTTCTGAAGAATCACAAGAGCTTGTGCATGACAAATTGGATCGTTACCCTTATCTCCTTTACTTCCTCATAGAAAACAAGTAAGCAGACTGGTTGTTGACACCCCTGACAAGGTTTATTTTCACTCAGTAGAAGACCTGATATATTTTCCCATCAGTGAGATCAAACAACCCCTTAACCTAATCCCTGAAACATCAATTGGTAACTACTTTGAACCTAGAAATTTTGAATCTAACGAGGAAGGCCCTAACTCAAATTGTTCATCTTCTGAATCAGATGACATGGAGGATAATAATGAAAATAATGAAGAGAGGGTAAATCAACCTCAAAATAATCAACCATGGTTGGCTAGAGATTCTCTAGCAATCCCAGGATGGGTACATAACCTACCCCGACATTTGGAAAAATTACTCCCCAAATTTGACCCTGAAACCATCGGATTTCCTGAAGACCATATCAAAAAGTTCATATTAGCTATAAGATTGTTGAATGTACAACATGGTAATGTAGTTTGTAGGATTTTTCCCTATACCTTTGAGAATTTATCCTCGACTTGGTATTTTAACTTGCATGTTGGATCCATAACTAGTTGGACGGAGTTTCAAAATTATTTCTTAGACAAATTTGCAGAAGAAACCACCACATGATATTTAATGGCTGAAATTATCGGCACCACCATGAGTTCAAAAAAGAAGGTTAAAGATTTCAATCAATAGTTTGCCACTATCCTGAACAAATTCCAACCCGAAGCTAAACCTACTCAGGAATTTCATATTGAGGTATATGATAATTATCTCCCTGCTTCCATCTCCATGTTCTTAAAAAGGGATGCCAAGCATACCCTAGCTGAATATTTCGAGGAAGCCAAAACAAATGAATTCCAAATGAAGGGATTCAAAGAGGGCCAGGTCTGACTAGTTAAGAAGGAATCTCAACCTCCACCTAGGAGAGGACTTTTGTTGACTAGACGCTTGGGAAAATTAAAAAACAAGGTCCCGAAAAGCTAGTTTCGGACATAGAATACCTACAATTGATGATAAAGAAACTTTTGAACGAAATCGTAGACATGAAAAGAAGTGTTGGAGAAGGAAACCAAGTTCAAAGGCCTTATAAACCCTTTTTTAAAAGAAACCTTCCTTTCAAAGCAATTGAAACTCCCCCATCCAACTTAAACATTGACTTGTGTAATGTAGCATCCGACTCTTTTTGTATGTACCATCAAGAGAAACATTCTAAAAGAGATTTTCCCCAATGGGTGCACACTATGAATTTAATGGCCAATCAATTCCTAGATGAAGTTTCTCTTACCAAACAATCAAGTGGATCAGTGGTAAATATCATCGATCAGGAGGAAGTTAAGCCACCAGAAGAAACAACCATGTTGTTGTGGGATCCTGACTTGTCGATGCCTCTCGATGATGTCTTTGAGGTCCAAGAACCACCCGTTGAGGCTTTGAATGTAAAAACGGGAAGTAAGGGTCAACCGGTCCAAAATTATCCCACCATTGTTCAATCCTCGAGAGTAAAACAAATAGCCGATCACTCAAAAGAAGTGTTTGTATCCCAAATAAATCCTATAAAAATACACACACGGGAAACACCTAAGTTGGACTACAATATAGTAGAAGACTTAAAGAATTTGAAGGCTAATGTTTCTGTCATGGACATGTGCAGGATTTCCCAACAAAAGGATTTTATGTTACAGGACTTAAAGTCAATAGAATCCCCTATAATGAGCATTGACCTAAGTGAGGTACCATATCCCACAGATTTAAAGAATAAACCAAGTGTGAATGCTTTCTCTTTAGACAAAAGAGGAAAGCCTTTTGTCCCACCTTTCCTTTTAACATTTTAAGTCTTCAACAAAAACTTGCATAATTGCTTAGTTGATTCAGGGGCATGCTCCAATGCCATGCCATTGTCAATCTACAAGAAATTGAATGCAACCCCACTCAAAAGTGATAAACATGTTATATAACTAGACAAGACTCAGGTAAAGGTTATTGGGGAAATTAAAGATGTAATGATCAAAATGGATACACACCTAACATTTGTTCAAGTAATTGACATAATCATAGTAGATATCCCAGAGGCTTATGGACTACTACTTAGTGGAGATTGGTCTGATAAATTAAATGGATAATTTAGTACAAACTAGGCTCACCTCTAGTTTCCATTAAAGGTACATACAAACATGATTAGTATCGATAGGGAAAGATATCTAAAACACACTATTACCAATTTAGAGGCTTTCAACGAACCCTCATCAAAAGATTTCCCCATGTTAGGAAACTACTCCTTTGATTCTGTTTTCGACAATTTCACCCCTCTCTCATCTGATGTACCTCTCACTCAAAACTATGAAATGACTTTTCAAGTAAATATACTGGCAGCCACAGAAGAAAGAATCTTCTATCAGGATCCTCTATTGGGAATAATAGACACAGAATGTTGAGGTGAGAAAATAACTAGGCATGAAGAAGTTACTAAATTTTTCTCACAAGTTTGGACATTGTATTTTGATGGGTCTAAATCACAAAAAGGGTTGGGAGCGAGATGTATTCTTGTTGACCCAAAGGGGAAGTGGAATTTTCTATCCTGCAAACTAGAATTTGAATGCACCAATAACACTGTTGAGCATGAAGCTCTAGTTCATGGATAGAAGAAAGACATAGACTTAAACATTAAAGAACTAAAAAAAAAATGGGACTCTGAAATTATCGTTAGGAAAGTGAAAAATACTATCCATTGCAATTCACCCCACTTGAGAAATTACCAACAAGAGGTGCATAGACAAATAGAACATTTTGAGGCCTTCAATATTATTGTTGTTCCCAGAACAAAGAATACTCGTGTTGAATCCTTAGCCACTGTATCCTCGAGATTATATCCTTTATAAGATTATGAAGCCTCTATGTTCAGAGTGGTACTACTCTACAAGCCTTCAGTTCCTAACAACATTTCTAACTGGAAAGTATTTAAAGGAGATGAATAGATTGTAGACTTCCTGACTAACCAGGATAATTTTAAATATTTGGCCATTGATGACAAAGTATTCCAAGAACTACTCACATAATCTGATCTCCATGAATAGAAGAAGGGAACATATCATTTTGATAATAAACCAAGGTTTCACATGATACCAAAAGGGGTAGCCAATTTGGGGAACCTTTTCAACCCGAGGGAAATATTTAAAGGGTCAAAGAATGCAAAAATAGGGAGTTCATGTCCTATACATGAGACTATAAACCTAGGAACCCCGGAAAACCCTGAGAATGTAAATCTAGGTAAAAAAGTGTCCAAATAAGACAGGAAATCTTATCTCAAACTTTTTATAGAATATCAAGATGTATTTGCGTGGTCCTATCGAGAATTGAAAACTTATGACACTCTCATTATCCAACACACAATCTCGTTAAAATATGGAGTAAAACCCTTCAACAAAAGATCAGGAAGTACCATCCATCTTTGGAACCCCTGATGTATCAAGAGATAAAGAAATTGTTAGATTCTATGTGCACTACTCTAGTCTTGTCCCTTCCTGATTTCACAAATACCTTTGTCCAAGAATGTGATTCCTTTGGGAGAGGAATTGGAGTGTTCCTTATGCAAGAGGGCAGACCTTTGTCCTTTACCAACAAAAAATTGTTAGGACTCCATTTGGGGTAATCAATCTATGAAAATGAAATTTTGTCTATTTTGCATGCCATGGATATCTAGTGTAATACCCCAAGGTTGAGCCCTACTGAATTGTAATTATGTTTATAGGCTGGTGAGACAAGTATTTATAAGTTGGGAGGATTATGTGTTTATTAGGTCGGAGAGCCTAGATGTTGAAGGCCAAAGAGCCTAATTTTTGTATATGTAAATACTCACATCATTAATACAATTAAATTGCTACGTGTAGAACGACCATCAAGAAAGAGTTATGGGGGACTAAGCTTCATTGGGAAGGGAAAGGAAAGGGGATGAGAGGCTAGGAAAAAGGGGCTAATCTTGATAGCTTAACCCAAGGAAATATTATAATGTATTTTCCTAAAATACTAAGGCTTGGGAAATAAACCCTATTATCCTAAGTTTCTTTGGGGAAAGGAACAAACTGCAAGTGGAGAGGGATGATATCCCAAGAGATCCATGTGTCAACCTAGGAACATGCAATTTTATGGGGGGGAATCCTTCGTTGCGGGGGTTCACTCACCATTCTTTATAGGCTCCCCACTCATGCATGCACTGAGGCTGAGCATTCACGCAACCATTTCCTCCTTTGTTGACCTCTGCAACCTCCGAAACCTGAAAACCTGTGAATATATTTCAGTTTTCCTATGAGGAACAACACAATTTCGCTGTACTTGAGCCATATCACGCCCCTAACCATTTTACTATAAATTCCCATGTTTTATTCTGTAATGGTGTGGCTTGTTGTTATTACCAAATCCCATACCTGATTTTTCTACTATGGTTACCCATTTCACTTAGGAGCTGGACATCAGAAGTAGGTTGTCAGGCCTATGGTTTTGAAGAGGCGGGTTTTTAGGCCCATGGATAGAATAAGCAAGTTGTCAATCCTATGAGAAACTCTCTCTAGGCGAGAGAGATTGTTGGGGAAGTGATTTCTCCTGGAGGGAGTCCAATGACAACTACAAATCTTTGAGAATTCCTGATCCGACCTGTTGTTGAAGCCCTGGAAGGGAAGTGGAATAGCCGATGGACTGTAGAACAGTGAAGGTTTATATTCACGGGGTGGGACAAGCATGTGGAGAATGAGAGTCTATGAGTGGTGGGCGTAAGTAGGATGCTTTGAGGGAATCCTTCCTATTTCATTGTGTATCTTTCTATATTCCCAGCCTAGCCTAGGATTTCCTTTACCCTGGGTGGAGTTTAGTCCCACCTCGGGGGTGACCCACTGTTGATAACTTGGAGCAGCATGGTCTAAGGATGGGAGGTTCATGGAAGTTCTACACAAAGTCAGAGGATTTCATTAGAAAGATAAGTGCCAATTCTATGTTAATTTTACATGTGTTTAAGTACATGTCTGCAGTTTATCAGAATTGTCTGTGTTTATCACATGTATATGTTTATTTTCACTTCTGCATGAATCTATGTATGAAAATAATGTCTATATCTGTTAACATTACATTATATATGTGTGTTTGTATCAGAGTGTTACACATCAAATTTCCACACCTAGGTACATCAGCCTAAGTGTCACAAGTGTCATATGCACCTTGCTAAGTGTCGCATACACCTCGACACCATGAAATAACATATGTAACAATCCCTAGTCAATGTGGAGGAGAAATATATTATATGAAGGTCAAAAGACTATGTGCACATGAATTATTATTAATATTCATGAAAAGGAAATTAATTTAGTGTGAAAATCTGACTCACATTTGATTTCCTATTTTTTGGAGGAGGTTGAGGATCTCATGGATGGTTGAAATATTTCCCCTTAAAATCCTTGAGAGATACTTCCCCCCTAAAATCCTTAAGAGATATTTCCTCCCTAAATATCTTGGTGATCCCATTTTAGTGGATCTAATGAGTGATCCTCTCCATGGTGGTTAAGCCTCCAAATCCTATATAATGAGGGATTTTACATGGAGAAGAGAAGGTAGATTAGAGGTATCAAACTAATGATCTTGGGAGGAAGATTTTGGATATCAAACTTATGATCTTGGGAGCATCATGCAAGGGCTAGACGAGGAGGACTTGGAGAGGTTGTTGCGACTTCATCTATAGATTGTATGTATCTCTTTAAGGTTATCTTCAATATTACTTGGCCTATTCCCTTCAAGGTTGTGTATTGTTTCCTATGATTTCCGATCTTGATAGATGCATTTGATTAGTCTAATTTTGTAGAGTAGAGTAGGAGTTCTTTGTTTTTTTGTTGTCCATTGCATTGCAGTTATTGAGTGGTGCTGAAGAGTTTGAAGATCAAGCTTAGATCGGAGGAAGCGAGGATGAACCGAAGAATAAGGTACATCACACTTTATTCCTTCTATTTATCTTTTCGATTAGGTAATTGAATGCACAAGGATGTTAGTGTCCATTTGTATGTTTGTCTTGGTATTAGGGGTCTAGAATCTAAGAGGATATTCACGTGTCCGCAAGGGAATTTTTCTATAATAGAAATTGGCGACTATGCTAGGGAAAGACATTGACTTGTATTTCCTTGGATCATCTCAACCTTTTTCCTACAGTTAGATAATTTTTGTTTTTTGTTCCAGATCTATTTCCTTTCTCCCCTCTTCATTCACATTTTCAAAAAATTATGGGAATTATGGGTGAATTTTTTTGAGTTTTAATTCTCTGTTATGAGTTTCTAGGAAGGGTATCACTCCCTTGGAGTGTATATCATAGCATTGATCTGTAATAAATTCTCCCTTGTAGTGTATATTAGAGCACTACAACGCTATGTACCCTTGAAAACTAGAGCGTTGAGCTCCTTTCTTGGTGATTTCTTCCCTTTTCTATTCAATGTTTCTCAGTCTATCTTGGAGAGATTTTTTCCTAGAGTCTATACTTTGGCTTGTGGCTTTGTTTGGGTTGAATTTTTGGTACTTATAACTTATTTTTTTGTCTTGTTTGACATTTCAACCTTTTCCAAATTGCGATATTGATTCACCTTGTTTTTCTTGGTTTGGTTTGAATCTTGCGAAGTTTCGGGTTATCTGACTGATTGAAAAGGTCTGCAAAGGTTTGTTGGTCTTAAGTTACTTTTCAAATATTTCCTTTTTGAATGATTTGAGACTTTATGCTTACCACAACCTATCTTGGATTTATCTTTCTTGATTCTTGTTTTGTCAAGACATTTGAGTGATTCCTCTTTCTCCTTATCATTTTTTGGATTCTTCTCTGAACTTTCTTGTATTCCTTGAATGATTTTCGATTGCCGAGTCCTTGATTAAGTGAGTTATATTCATTTAATTCTCAATATCCTGTGAGTGCATGATTTGTTTGAAATCCTTTTTGCTTCATGTATTTTGTCTCTACATTCGCCCCATTCATTTGTAATTGAAAGTAAAGTATATTTAAAGGATTTGCATTTGTTGTCTTGATGTATTAGAATCAAACAAAGAAGATAATTGCATTATTTTTGTTGGCTAGTCTAGATAACTAGGTTGCATTTAGAAAATTTCATTTGGGAATTGGGTGTTTTGTTTTAAGAAAGTTGAACCTCTTCTCCATCTCGTATGTAATCTTCATTGAAGAAAATATTTGCATCTCATTTTTCTGCATTCTTTTGGAATCGAGTCTACAACAACATCAGTTTCACTTTCACACCCTTGAGTAAACAACAACCCTAAAATGAAGCACTTATAAAATTGATCAAACACTTTTATATTTTTTGGTAGTGTAGGGATTTGGAATAGTTTGTGAGGATAACTTTCCAAATCCATCAGACAAACTCATAATATTGTGATAGGGAGAGTAAATCCAATTTTCAGATAAGCATAGACGGACATGCACATGAAATTCGCATAATCCAATTTTCGTATTATTATCCTTCTTAGCTTGATTTAGGGACATCTGTTTGTATGGTTGTAGTCTTAAAAACACCCAATCCCCTACTTCAAAACTTCGTTCACTATGATGTTGATCTTCTTGTTGTTTCATATGATTTTGTGCCATGGTTAGGTTGTCCTTTAATATTTGGAGAACTTGTTGTTGATGCTCGATGTGATCTTCCACTGCTTGGAACTTATATTTTTCTTTTAGAGAAGAAGTGATGGAAGGAGGGTGGTATCCATAGAGTGCCATAAATGGTGTCATTTTTGTTGCAGTATGAACGGAAGTGTTATACCACCATTCTTCCAAGGGTAACCATTTGAACCATTGTGTTTGTTTATCAGAGATGAAGAAATGAAGGTATCCTTCCAATCATTTTTTCACTATCTAAGTTTGTCCATCAGATTGAGGATGATAGGATGAGCTATGAGACAATTGAGTACCCAAACAAGAAAATAATTCTATCCAAAAATGTCTAGTGAAGATGGGATCTCTGTTACTAACAATAATCTTTGGGTTGCCATATAGCTTTTGAACTTTCTCCATGAATGCGGTGGCAACTGTACTAGCTTTGAAGGGATGAGAGAGTGCACAAAAGTGTGCGTACTTTGTCAGTCTATCAACAATCACCATGATGACACTCTTTCCTTCAAACTTCAGTAACCCTGTGATGAAATCCATGGAAAATTCCTCCCTTCACTGACTTGGGATGGCTAACGGTTGTAAAAGACCTGGGGTCTTAATTGTTTCCACCTTATTTTGTTGGCAAACCAAACATTCTACCACAAACCTTTGAACATCATTTTTACGTCCATCCCAAAAAAATTACTTCTTGATCCTATTGTAGGTTTTTAAAAATCTTGAGTGCCCTCCTACTAGAGAGGTGTGCAATTCCAATAGTACCTTTTGTTTGAGTTGGGATTTCTTACATAAATATAAGTGATATTTGTACCATAGTGAATCAGTTTTCCATGTAAATGTATCTGATGTACTAGAATCCTTTTGCAACCTTTGAATGAGAGTCCACACTTTTTCGTCATTATTCCATTCATCCCTTGCTTCTATTATCCAATTGGATTGGATGATTGAGATAGCACAGAGAAAGGCCTCAACATCTTCATCCTTCCTTGAGAATGCATCTACCACAACATTTTTCTTCCCTTTTTCATAGACGATTTCAAAATCATAACCCAATATCATGGTTACCCATTTTTGTTGTTCTCATGAAGATTGTCTTTGTTCCAAGAAGTATTTAATACTATCATGATTTGTTTTGACCTTGAAGTGCCTACCTATTAGGTAAGGACGCCATTTATTCAATGCATGTAGTATTGCCATCATTTCCTTCTCATAAATTCATTTGTGTAAGTCTGTTTCCTTGAGTGGTCGACTTTCAAAATCCAGGGGCCTTCCTTCTTGCATTAGGACAACACCAATTCCATTTCCCGAGGCATCACATTCCACAATAAAGGTTTTTGTGAAGTCTGGAGTGGTCAAGATAGGAGATTTGCACATCACCTCTTTAAGTTGCTCAAAAGCTTTAGT